>JAVQKC010122645.1:0-19762 GCA_036025475.1 Philypnodon macrostomus
CAGGCCCAGGCGGAGTCAGAGGTCACGCCCAGGTGAGTCAGAGGTTCACGTCCATGCCAATCAGAAGGGCTGTCAGCAGGTCAGCCCAGGATTATTGTGGGGCAAAGGCAGCCCTCACAAAGACTCACACAAAAGAGTCATGTTAGCAACGTTAATGACATGGCCAACAAAACACACACCGCTGCAGCTCCTTACCGGCTCGGACGGTAATATTCCCGAGAAATGATGAGCTACGAGCAAGGGACCAGAACCTTAGTCATAGCAGCTAATGTCCAGTGTCTTATAGTTGACCTTCACCTCCACATTGTACTTTTGTGTAGAAAAGGCCACCCTTTCACCAGCTCTGCTCCTGAGCTGATAACATGTATATGTCACATTCCTTTCGACCTGAGAAATGTGATCCCTGAATGAATGTCCAAGATAACGTCCTGTATCAACCTCACAACCTCTGGGCTAAAGGTAACATGAGCTCCACCTCTGTGATGGACAATGAGATAACTGGGTATGAACCTGAAAACTACAGCTTATCAGAGGGTTTCTATAGACCCAGGACACAGAAGGCAAAGTTTAAAACATGGGACACCATAGACATGAGGACAGCTTGAACCTGATCTGACAATGTAAGTGCAGTCAATAGGACCAGATGGCAAAGCTCTACAACTGATAGGACAATACAATAGCTGATATAGTAATGTTTCTCAAACTGTGGGGCAGGTACCAAAGGAGAATGTGTTGCCCTCTGCTTCTGACAAATTGCCCCTGCCACATTGAAGGATGTCCCGATGGGAGCAATTAAGTATAGCATAAAAATGTATAATTATCACACAGATACATGTTCAGTCAAAAAAAAATAGATACTGTTACTGTTACACAGCATTAGCATTTAGAATCATTCTTGAAATAGATTGAATTATATACATATGTGTAAGATTTGAAGGTTTGTGCATTAAAAAATTGCCTTTTACTTTATGTTTTCTTATATTGGTCAGATGATAGCTCATTTTAGCTCCTGTTAGCTTAACCCGCCCTGCTCCTCATGATGCTAGCTTGCCCCTGCGGCTCTAAACAGAAAACATCTCTGTCTGCTGGACTAATCTTCTCTGTCTATGTCTCAATCTCCTCAAAGCTTTACGTCTTCTTCGCTTCCTTGCACTGTTTACCCTCCATCACAGATCCAAACCTGTTTTGGCTAATTTTGCTCCATCAAAGGCTGCGACTGATCACTGACAAGCTGCATATTATGGGCTTTTTTTTTTGAGTAAACATTTGTGTGTTCAGTGATTTGGTCTTTGCTAGCTGCATCAGTTTACAGGGTTAGAAATAATGCAGTTAAATGAAGTTATTTTGTTGTTGTGTAAGTTTAGGAATACTGGAAGAGACACAGGAAGCAAATCAATATCTGTTAATGCAGTGGGTAAAACAGAATTATGCAGGGAGTCTGACTTTTTCCTTCAATACTGCAGGCTTTGGCCCTGACATGTTTGATAGAAACGTCTATCACCATTTTAAACAAGGGGCATCTTGACATTGAATAGGAAATAATTATGTGGTTTGTTCAGCACAACACAGTAAAAATAAAACAACCTATAAAGCTACTTGTGTAACCACAGCTGCCCTGGGGCACACTGACAGAGGTGTGGCTGCCAGGCTGGGGTTAAGTGCCTTGCCCAGAGACACAACGACAATATGTGCTCGGTGGGGGATTCGAACCGGCTACCCTCTGGTTGTAGAGCAAACGCCTACTAATGAGTACATTTTTATCTGAGTTGTGACTTTATGTGCTTTTGTGTGGTTTTGGTTATATACCCTCTCATTCAAAAACACATTATCTGAGACATCATGAGTACTGATCACCAATATCAATATTATTCCTTGGCAGAAGATCCCCATGAACTCAGCGTACGCCTCTCTTTGGACCAGTCAGAGCTGTCCATCAAACCAGTCTCTTTGAAGGTTAAAATGAGAAAATCCCTGTCACAAATCGACATGTAGAGTGTAGTCAGGATTCATAGTGAACAATGATATTACAATGTCTGCCAAGTCTTGTCAGAAATGTATCCAGATAATTGTTTTACATGGGCATAGCTCCCCCTCTGGAGCCACAAAGTTTGATTTTATACCATCTACACCTGCAGCTATAAGAACTTCATGTTACGTAACGCACTGTCAAAAGTGAAAGCTAATTAAAATGGCTTCCTCCAGCCAAGTCATAAATTAGCATCATAAAAGACATCAGTGCTTTCGAAGAGATTTTTATGCATGTGTTGCATGCCTTGCCTGATGTGTTTCAGTTGATATATGCAATTCAAATATTGTTTTATTCAAATAACAGCACAAGGACCTCTTAGCAGCCTTTTTCCATTAAAAGCATTCAATCTTGTAGCACAGTGGTTCTAAAAGTTCTCACGACAGAACCATCTCCAATTTAATGAACCCAAAAAAGGGAAATTTAAACAGGTACAAAATTGATAATAAAACAATTGTAGTCTCTCTGTGTTCTGACTATTTTTGAGTAAATTCACTTTAAAAAGTCAAGTCAAGGCTTATAAAAGCATATAAAAATAAAACTCAACAAAACACTCTTATAAAGATTAGGTATCCAATATGAAATTTGTAAATAACTCTGAGGGATCTTACTAAATAAGGACAAAATAAGGACTAGATCTGGACTAAACCAGGGTTGAATAATGTCTAAACCAAGTCTAAACCGAAATTAGGGGTGGGGGAAATTGAACTAAATCAAGACTTGATCTGCTAAAACTTCTGAGTATGTACCACCAATGGGACCTTTACCACACTTTGAGAACCACTTTAAGTATGGAAACTTCACACAAGATGCGCAGTTACTTCATGATGAGAACATCTATGCAGCAACTGTCCAAGCTCAAACCACCATGTTTGTATAGAGCCAGTAAGAAACGTATAGGTCCCACTTTCTATGTATAGATGACCCACTAATGCAGGATTATGTATTTAGATGTAAATGTAGTCGCCCCCAAAAAGTCACAGGTTTTTCTCCTCAGACCAAAGTTGTTTTTGGATTCCTATGGGGACGTCTCGCTTGAAAAGTCATAATTGCTCTGTAGACATGAATAACTTTACACTTAGGTTAAGGCTCAATTTACAAAGCTGAACTAGTGTTCCAAAATTGGTTGGTGATTGATCAATATTGTATTTGAATTTTCTGGCACGTAATAACATCAAAAGGAATTTGAGCCTTATGGGATTTGATATACTTACAGCTTTTTCCAGTTGCGTCCACAGCTGGAAGCTTGTAAAATGTTTGTGTCACTTTTACATAGGAGTAGTGAAAGTAGTATTAAATTCTGTGCAGATGTTAGATTTCCATTTGACTTGTAATACCTCCAGATGATGCTAAACCAAATATTTTAACTATTCTTACAGGTGAATTGAGGTATTTCTTTGGGAAAGTGCATTGTACCATGGGCTTTTTTTTACATTGCTCTCTTTGAAATAAGGCTTGGATCAATCTCATTTCAAGAGTAATATAAAAACATATCTTGAGTTAGTGATTTCTCCTATAGTATATTTCTGAGATCATAAGGTAAACTAAGGTCCTCTGCATTTGACCCATTTTTTAGTTCTTTCAGAGACCCATCTCCAGATCCTGAGTCAGGAGTACCACCACAAATGCAAAAAATACATTTACTTTTACATGACCTAATATTATTTTAACCAAATGTACCTTTTCCTGTGTACAGATTTGGACTGCCGTAGCACAGGTTTTCTTCCACTTCTATAATGTCTAAAACCTGAATGGCTCTCAAAAGTGTTCAATTGATCAGTTACATTTAAATCACAGAGGCACCTGAGGAGTCCCTGACTGGGGTAAGTTCATTTAAACACAGGGGGAAAGGCGAGACCCATAGTGAAGGCATGAGATGGGACGTCCCAATGTGGAAGCCTTGGTATCTAAACACTGACACAAGGAAGTAAAGTACTTCAGGGCCCCATTGGTTGGTTTATTTTATGTGAAATTAATGTTATCTTGGGTAATGAAGAGGGCCTGGGCGTGGAGGTACAATTTGGCGGGGAGCAGAGGTGTTGGAAGGATTGGGAGTCCACTCTGAGGACTTTATACAATGGTCTTCTCTGTGCATAAGATACCCCCTCCTGAAAGAGTCTAATGCCCCAGGGCTGCTCACACCAGGAGCCAAAATAGAGCAAGGGTTCAGGCTGCTGGTGCTGCATATTTATGGGTTAAAAAGAACAAAAATACAAAAATAAACAAGGACTAGATCAAAACTCAACGTAAACCAGGACTAGACTACTACATCCAGTCTAAACAAGGGCTAAGCTAAAAATTAAACCAGGTCTAAATCAGTTCAAAACCAGGATTAAACAAAATCTAAGCCAACTCTAAACCGGGACTAATACTAAAACAGGGTTAACCTAACCAAGTCTAAACATGAGTAAACTCAAACTAAACCAGAACTGGACCAAAACTTAACTCTGTCATGTCCAGAGTAGATTTAATTTGACTCTAAGGAGAGATTAAACCAGAATTTAACTCTCTCTAACTAAACCACAACCAAACCAGAAATAAACCAGGCCTCGGAGGAAAAGCCGAGCTCCAGTCCAAGCTCTGTACTTAACTTCGTCACAGTTTGATCTGTTCAGGAATGAGCTCGATCCACATGGGCGCTCACATATGGGACACGTGAGGGCACAAGGACTATAGACCAACATGTGCTATAGATCTGTCAGAGGTCAAACTGTGGCAGCGGACTGTTTTGACCAGGATTATGATCTCATTTCACATTAGGGTTCACACTAGAGCTCACTTCACTTCCTTGTTGAGGAAGAAGTGCCAACCAGTCAACCGCCTGACCAACCACCTTGACAAGTTAAACCCAAATTATATTCTTGTTTTTGCAGTGCTTTTCAATGTCTTCCCCGCAACCAAAAACAGACTTCTGGATGGAGGATTTTGTAAAAAGCACTTCTCTATACATTTCCATATAATCTTACTTTCCATTGTAGCCTTATGTGTCAGGAGCCATCTACATTGCTCCACAGAGATGAGTGACAGAAGCCAGGGCCCTGTTTTACTGCCCAGACAAGAGCCAAACCTTTCAACCCTTCAAACCACAACCTCCATTTGAACACACTATAACATGTATAACAGACACATGATCCGGTCACATGGTCTTCTCATGACGGGACACATGTGACCGATCCCCCCTTTGACAAGTCACCTGCGCCTTCACATTTTTCCTACATACATGTTACAGTGCCTTACTGGCATACAAATGAGGTGGCATTGAAAACCAATATGATAGGCTGTGGGGGAAAAGCCTGGCACTTTGAGCGTGGTTTGAAAATGATGAAGAAACGATAGCTCAGAAAGAAATCCCACTGTGAAAAAAATGAGGTGGCTTTTATGAATGAGCTCAGTATGAGTATTTTTTTTTTTTTCAGTAAATCTTAGGTCACGTTGAAGTCAGGAGACAGGCGGACAAAAGTTTGGGCTTCGCCAGCTCCCCCTCAGTATCTTATATCCCTCTATAGGCACTAGGATAACATGCCATATATGATTGTGTATTAGTTTGATTGCATATAAACGTTGTAGTAAAATGTATTTTGTTGGAAGGTCACTTTCATGGCTGCTGCTGGTATGTTTTTCAGACCGACTGTACCAAACTGAATGTGAAAAGTCAAGATTTTTGTTAAAAAGGGGCAGAAAACACAAGATATATTCTTCTCTCTGCTCTTTTTCAAGTTTTTTCATGCAGACATTTCTGCTTGTTATTTATTTTTATTTTTATTGAATGAAAAAAAAAAACTGAGCACTGTAACTCATCAGTGACTGGTCATGCCACCAAACATCTAGGTAAAAATATTTTAAAATCTTGACAAAGTAGTGTTTTTTTCTTCATATTAAGACATGACACAGAGATGCATTTATAGCCCCGGCCAAGGTTATTCTTGCTAGTTAGAGTATTTACTGTATTTTATTTAAGTTTTAAAAAATTGTATTATAGTGAATTCAAATGCAACTTAAAATTAAAATGATCAAACTTATAACAATAGTGTATTGTAGTGAGTAGCAGCAGCCCTTTTTTCCTTCCTTGACTGTGAGAGCGCTTGGCAGGCAGTGCAGTGGTCCAGTCCAACATCTCCACTCTCTGGCTCTTATCCTGAGGGCCACCAGGACTCAGCTGTATTTCTGTCACTGTGTCCCAGCGTCATGTCCCCATAGAGCACTATAGACAACCAAACCAAGCATCCACCACCCATAAGGTCAAGTCGGTGCTAGACATTTTTGTCAAAGAACTTTGTTGTTCCATTCCACTATTTGGATACATTTAGTACATTTAGGTTTTGTTTGGGGCAATGTTCTCAAGTAACTACAGGTATATTTGTATATACTGTAACTATTGAAATTAAAAAGCTTGTAACCTGACTTCATTTAAATTATAGATATTTAGAACAGGGGTGACCAAAGTGGGGCTCGGGGACCAAAGTTGGCCCTCCAGGCCCTTTGATTTGGCCCGGGAGGACTCTCTGTGATTGACATATATTAAACTCAATTATTAATGACATCAATTTAATGGCCAGATTCAGCGTGCTCCCCTTTAAATGCTACAGCAGAGTCTGTAGTGAATTACACATTTGAGTGTACTGGTAAAATCTGCCAAAATTTAACCAGATGAGGGTCAAAAACAATTTTAATCTGTTTTCATTATGTTTAGGCAGCACTCTTTCTGATGGGGTGCATAATTTGACCTGTTAAAATGCACTAAAATACAGGAAATGTTGATTGTTATATCACATTTGTTTGAGGGGAGGACCCCCAGACCCCACAATTATTAGAGTCAAAGGTCAAATAACTTTGTAATAAAAGAGTAAAAATGATATAAATATGTGTGTTTCAGCTCATTAAATCAAAATATTTTTTATTATATTTTTATTTTGAGTGTGGGCACCACTGGTTTAGGTTTAGTTTTTAGCTAGCCCTGACTGTAGAGGCAATATTTGATGGTAGAACTTTACCAAGCAATTACAATAACAAAGTTTTGCTTGCATTTTAGATAGTGAAGTATTTTTCAAATCTGTCTTTGACTGTCTTTGCCCTCACTATTGTGTCAAGTATCTACTGTTTAGAATGGTCTTCAAGTATTCAGCCGCAATACTTCACACTCCACAGTCCACACTCAGGTGTCTGTGTGTCCAGTGATCATGTGACTGCTTATCTACAGGGGATGACCTCATGGTAAGCTCCTCCGTAATCTCAAAACTAACAGAAACTGGCAGGACCCATATACAAAGGAGCCAACTCTGTTATAGTCAGCGGTGTGTATAAATGTTATGTTATTTTGTTGGAGGAAATTTGCAGGTAATTATATACATTTTGTCTGTCAGATTTTTCAGCTTTATTCGGTTGGACAGTTGTGCGACCAGGCAGAAGATAGGGAAGTGACATATGGCCAACTGTCGTGAGCCGGATTCAAACTCACTACGCCCGGGCAAGCATTTGAAGCTCTGAATATGGGCCTTTTTGTCTGTCTGATAAAATGAATTTAAAACTGGTTGAGAGTTGTTTTTCCACCAAATACTGAGTCCACTTTAATTTGACTTTACTTTATTTTATGCTCTGGTACAAATTTTACTGCTACCTCTGGTTTGAACCACCCATTCAATTCACACCTGCAGAAACACTGGCGTACAGTGTGCCAGCTCAAATGTATATACTATCACGTGCGCACCACCTCCGGAGCTCCAAAAACAGTCTTAGAGGTGGTCAGACTGAGAGGGAAGAAAAACATGGGATGGACCCAAACAGTCAGCAGTGCACAAAGGAGGGTCAGTGCTCGGAGCTCACCAATATATCTATAAATAGAAGTCTGCTATAGGGGCTTGGAAATAATTGGAAGATCTAGCGGAAAACGGACATAGACTGTAAATGCAATTGTGTGAAAAAACAAAACAAGATTATTAACTGAAAATGAAACAGATTATGAAATAACAATACAGTTAATATCTTTTAAAACATATACCTTCAGTGTACACGATTTTATACAATTATGCAAAAACGATAATGCCATACAATATACAAGGGTTTAGTCTCACAACCTACAGAAGCACATCAACTATGACAAACATTAATAATAATAATAAAAGTAACTGTAGCACAAGCCAGCATGTGTGCCAGATAAATGCACCAGAAAGGGCCAAATCATTATGACAATCTGGGATATTATCACAGTAATAATCAATAAGCTTGTAATATCACTTTGCACCATTAGATGGAGTCATGAGCACTAATCACACTCCCATTCAGACACATTCGGAAGCAGCCGTCTGTTTTGAAATAGACCAGGCCTCATTTTAACTTCCTTTAATGTTTACTTTTACCAAGTGTTTCCTACTCAGACTTTACTTTACATTGGACTAACTGCAGTCAGTACAATACATAGATTAGAATAGTGTCATACATTTATTCATTCATTGATTCATTTAGGAAAAAGAAAACAGCTTGCTATCTAGTCAGTTACTACAGAAAGTACTGTACTATGACTCATATATATATATGATTCATATTCCTCCTCATGACCTCGTTCCTGAGTCCAAGGTTCAGAAACAGAGGTTTCAATGAGGTTTTTGGCTGAATCTCAACCTCTCTGGAGCTTCTGCCCGGTCCACCACTCCAAATAAAGTGGGTAAAGTCAACACTTGTTCCCACACAGACGGTGGGACAGGCCTGGTGTTGTCAGTGGACACATCGAAGGACGTTTGCCAAAGAGTTTCTGGACATTAGCCACTAGATCAACAGGGCAATGGTAAGTGTGTAGGATGTGAGAGAGTTGGCAAAGTGAGAGAAGATGACCTGGTTTTTCACACATATTTCCTGCACCAAGATTGCTTAAAAACTAGGAACCAAGCTGTCGCCCCAACAGCAAGGTGTATATATCGGCGAAACAGCCCCATATCACAAATGTTATGTCACCAACTTAATCAGACATTATTTGCCTGATTTAAGAGGCCCCGCCCCTAAAACCATGACAAATATGGGAAGGGTCTATTTGACTTTTTGATTTATCTAGATGTTTGTTTCAGTATATAGGGGGCGCAATAGAGGTAACTGACAGATGGTCAGATGTGTTCAGGGCCGGGGGTTAATTAGGTGTTTCAGGTTTGAGCGAAATATACCTGACTTCCCATTTTCAATCCAAAATGGCCAACTTCCTTTTTGTTGTAGGGTGAGGTCACAATAATATTTTATGTTGGCTACAATGTGCCGATATAATAATCTAACCAACTCATACATTGTATCTGTTGGGTTCTTTTTATAAATGTTCTTTTATTTCTATGACAGCACCTATACAGTGTTGTTATTTCAGGACCTCATACACTTTTTGGTATAGCATTGGTATTAATAATGATGGTCTTTTATACATCTGTCACTTTTATTTGTGCCAAAGACAAAATAATTGTGTTTAGATAAGCTAGTCCTTTCTTTCTTCAAAAACAAAAAAACAGTTGGTCTTACTAGGAATACCCCTTTAGATGGTTTATAATCCAAACATTGGGCTTCTACCAAGACGTAGAGTATGGGTCACTATAAAACACCAAGCCTCAAATTGTCTGCATCTCAACTCAATGGTGACTGGGAACAGCCAAGAAATACAATAACAGTGTAAACACAGTAGTCACATTATTTGAAGAAGAAGATCCATTTTAGCAGGAGCAAGCGTCTCTTTGTAGTCCTGAATGCAGAGGTCAGCTGTCATGTCTGCTGAAAGGTACAACAGTTGTGGTTCGTTATTAAACTGCAAAACCCATTTCACTGAAACCACCAAGACTTAATTAAACCAAATGATTGAATTCAAGCTCCATTGACATAACGAGTCCAACAGAGATGTGGCCAGAGTACAGTATAATACATAATGAAGCAGTGAAACTATGTGAACCCAAAGACCTGGAAGTGTTGAAGTCCAGACTACAGAGGCCATTCAGGAGCCCTCTCTGCCCAATGAACGAGGCGCTGTGTACAGTACAGTGTCCAGCCTGGCACAGGACCAGTGGGTAAATATGAATGAATGATTTGAGGTGCCGCTGACCTAGATATGGGACAGAAGGCCTCATAGAAAAGTTAATTCCTACGGTGTTAGGTGCTGGTGGATATAAAATAGTTTTTTCTCTCGTTTGATATGATTTTTCCTTATACCTGACCTCTACAAAAAATTTACTGTAGATTTTATTCTGTCAATTATATTCTAATATTAAATGGGATTTAAAATGTATAAATAAATACACAAAAACTGAAATATACAGCACAATATACCATGAAACCATGAAACTGGCCACCACAAATTTTTTATTCTGTATAAAAAATTTAATTTTTGCCCACATCTATGTTATTTTTGACCAATATCAAGTGAAATGCAACTCTTCACTGTGGTCGAAAAGTAAAATATAAGATATGGTTTCACTGATTGCAACAAAAATAAAGTCTGTGGAGCATATTTGGGTAAGAATACAATAAAAGCAAGCCAGAAGTTGATTATGAATTTGCATAGTTTGGCTGTTTATCCTGTCCCAAATCCAACCACAGTTAAAATATTGAGTAAGTGAAGGTATCCTATTGTTAGATTGTCCAGTAATCACAAGTAGGCCTCTACATCAGCAACATGAGACAACTGTTGAACTAAATCCCATTAACAGAAACAATGAAGGGGGACGTATTCATTAGATTTGGGCCTATACAGTGTGTATATTAGTTGTATGCAGAGTTGTGCTGACATGAGTGAAACATGTGCTAAAGTCGTGCAGGAGGCGTCCACTCGTCACCATTTATCGGCTCGTAAACACCTCGGCCCTCGAGGACTTTACCACGAGATCAACAGACCTGGCCTGCTGCTAGGGGCTGTTGGTTGTTCAACGTCAAATGTCTCAATGTAATGTTTTCTTGTATAGTGAAAATATTGTATGAGTTTTACTTGTCCAATTTCTACACCTAGATATCCTTAATGTCAAACAGTCTTCAATGCAATATTTTTTAATCAAACCCCTAATATTCAGTTAAGACGGAAAGTGAAAGGAAATATACCATTTGAGTTAATAACATGTCACTGTGTGGAGCTCCTTTGGGAAGTGTTCCTGAGTGTTCCTGAGTGTTCCTGAGTGTTCCTGAGTATTCCTGAGTGTTCCTGAGTGTTCCTGAGGCGTATGCTAAACTGGGTAAAAAGTGTGGAGCATTGCATTTTGGGAGTCACTCTTCTTGGAGATTTTGCTAATTTGAAGTTGTAAGATATGAGGTATCTTTGGGATGCTAGCTCACATGCAAGCAGAGGTGGGTAGTACTCAGTTACATTTACTCAGTTACATTTACATTTACTTGAGTAACTTTTAAAATAAATTGTACTACTAAATTGTACTCCATAGAGTAGCTAGAAAGAGTAAGAGTACTTTTACCACCTCTGTGTGTCATGTAAGAACAGCTTTATGTGAAAAATGTTATGATGTGGAAATTCTGTTCCCTGTGCATTAATCTTTGAAAATAATATTTATGTTTTTTAATTTATCTTTTGAAAATATCAAAATCTGTTTATTATCTTTTTATTTTTTTCCCAGATTACCACAAAATTAAACCAATAATCTGACATTACGCTCAAACAGTTAGTAGGTTTTTCACCAGTACTTTTCTACTCTTACAGCAGTAATTATGTGAATGAGTACTTTTTACTTTTACTTGAGTAACATTGTTTTGAAGTAACAGTACTCTTACTTTAGTCAAATTATTGGCTACTCTGACCACCTCTACTGCCCCAAGTATCAATACAAACAACACAAATTAGTATTCAGAAGACTGTTTGTCTTCCTCCACTCCTTTTTCAAGCAGATAAGATGTTCTTTAAGACGGTCACACCTCCTGAGTGAACCTTATACACTCATCGTGAGCTCAGAGGGGACAGTGCCTTTTCATTTGCTCAATTTTCCTCAAAACTGTGGAATGAGTTGCCTTTGCATTGGCTTTTAACACTGTCTGAGATGTTGACATTATCTGACTGTATTTATTGTACTATAATTTTACCAGCTTTGATTTTGATCTATTTCAGTTTAGTATATCACTGTTGCTTTTAATCCTGTTTTGTGTTATGGGCAGTTACAATCAGGCAGTTGCAGGTGAAATTATCCAAAACCAGCTGTTCAAAGCGTCTGTAGAGGTTCAGACGTCACTGGATAAGACTAAAGTTTGGCCTGAAGAGAATGCTCTGCTCGGTCTTCTCCAATCAACCATTGGATTTCTGTAGACTCAGTTAAACTCCAAATGTACTGGACTACATCTACATACAGTATTCTCCTTTTGCAGCCGACCAAGAAGACGTTCAGCAGTTTAATGTAACATCTGCTCTTTTCAGTCCTTTGGTATCATTTACATTTATCTGGATGTTTTGTCAAAGCATTTGGTTGAAGTTTGCTGCTTTTCACTGTGAAGGCACAATTGTATGTAGCGATGTAGTGACTTTGTACAATGGACATGGACTAAATCAAAACCAAACCAAGTTCATCTTAATCAACTTGATGGACTAAACCAGATCTAAACCAGGATGAAACCAGGTCTTAACCAGTACTAAATTATGTCAAAATCACCAATTAAAAAATAATTAAAAATCTGACCTAAAATGCTAAAATATTCCTCATCTGATAATGCTTGCAGAGTTGCTCTTTATAGACTGCTGTTTTTCTTAAAATCTGTGTTTAGCTCTGTGTGAAGAGCTCTGTTCCCAAGTTATACCTGCTCAGTGTTATATTGAAATATAGTGGACAGTGATCATGAGGACACTGAACAAGTATTTTGGCTGCTTCTATTTCTGGCACTGGTCTTTGTGACTGTACTTTACATCACGCACCCATGCCTCAAAATGCTTTTATATGTGTATGTGCAAAGTAAGCTTTTCAAAACAGCTCTGGACGAGGCACAGTGCAATTTGTTCTTCAAAATGAGAGAAAAAAATGGATGCTGAAGTAATTGGACCTATTTCTGGGGGGAACGTGTGCAGGGGATACTGTGGGACAATCTTCGAACAACAACTTGAGTGTTTGGGGATAAAATGCTGTAATTTGGTCCGCAGTATAATTTCAATTGGTTGGGATGACCCTGAGCATCACAGTAGCAACAACTAACTTATCATCAAAACAAAAAGAGATTACCAAGATCATTCTACATTTTCTTCTCTCCAGTCTCTATCCCCCTGATGAAGGCTGGATGGCTGAAACGCTTGGGGCTAAGTAAGTTCCATAAAGAATTGCCCAAACAATAAAGGCATTTTAACAGAATGAGAGAATGCCTTGTTTTTTTTTTGCCAATTCATTGTCCCTACTCCACCTCCCGTTTTTATGGCTATTGCACTGTCTGGAGGTCCTCTTCAGTCTTTTTTGATATTCTCTCTAGCCTGCTCTGTTTTGACTAATGTAGGAGCTTTCTTTCCCTGTCCATCCTGTTCCTGGTGTGAGTGTTGTGTATAAAGCAGCATGACTCTTCCTCTGTCTGATACACAGGTTCACACCAGTCTGCTATTGTCTAGACCCTCCCACTCCCAAGACCCTATACATACAGTCTATGTACAGTTAATAAGGGATGCTTCCATTTGCAGGTTAGTCAATTGATGCTTCCAGTCCGTTACTGCGTGTATATACCAATGCCAAATACTGGCCCTGTGCTGATGCAATGCAAAACATAATTGTGGAATAGAATCAGTCTGATGTCCAACTCATACTTAGTAGTTCAATGTTTAAACAGCTCCCTATAGTCACACTCTTTTTTGCTCATTTTTGCAAAGTTATCAGTCGTAATACAATATTGTCTTTTCTCTCTTCTGAAGTGAGGTTTCAGGTTTCAAGTTTATTTGTCATATGCAATGAAATGCTTAGGATCAGAAGAACCGTTAGACTCGCTAAGATAGTCAAGTACTAATAGCATGCAATAATAGAACATGGTAAAAAAAAGCGTGCAAAAAAGAGATAAGTAACAATATAATAAACATATAATAAAAAAGTACAATAAAAATACAAAAGGTGCAGGTAGGATTAAATACCTGCCAATCACATCCCTGTTTGAGGCTGCAGCTGCTGTACAGTAAATCCTCTAACACCATCAGACATTTCAAACCCATGTGAGGTGGTTTATTTATCTATGAATGGGCCTGAGGTGATCACACTTTTTTGCACATAACACACTTATTTGAAGTCTGAGGAAGTGGTATCAAGGCTTATTCTCAAAGCAGGAACTACAGACCCTCACTAAGTTGTAACAGCCCGGTTGGTATGAAATGTGACATTTAGATTGGCCCTGTCTCACCACAAATGATCTCCACCTTGCATTTGATACTGTGGAGTTTCATAGGTGGGGTCCTTGATCTCTAAAGGGAGCCACTGCAAATTGTCTGTGTGTTTTACAAAGTAGTAAGTGTGGGGTTACACTGTAAAACTGAAAGAAGTTCAAGAATCTAGGAAACAAATTACTGAATTCCAATTAATTAACTCAGAAACTAGTTGCATTTACTCCAGTTTCTGTGCTATATGCTAAAGAAAATCAAAGCAATTTACTAAATTTTTTGCAATATCTTCATAAGGTGAATCAGGTTTGTCATATTTTACAGCTGATATTATAGTTTTAACCAAGGACTTAAAAGGCATCATTATAACTATTTTGTTTTTCATATTTGCATTACCTGGGATTCTCATATATAAAGACATATATAGTGCTAAATGCAAGCAATAATATAGAACAATCCTCTTTTGAGTCCACACTGTGACGGTCCCCTATTGCCCCAGCATCAGGGTACCTGTCCTTAATTAAGACCCTGTCCACACAGAGATGAGTTTAGGCGTATCCGCTAAGGTATTTTATCGTTTAAGCATTACGTTCACAAGAAGCCCGCAAATGATAATTTGTTAAACCGGGTCCCAGGGCGGAAAGATTTCAAAATGGCGTTTCCCTCCTCGCTCTTATAACCTCTGCACTCTGACGATAACAACAAACATGGAGCTGCCCAGCGTTTTCACAGGAGAGTCACATCGCCATCAACGGGCCGAGCATACACACTACAGCGTTTTATTGGAGTTGCGTGAACCCGTGTGGACACAGATATGTTCTAAGACGATGGCGCCTTTACAAGACATGTTTTTGAAAAGATTCCGTTTTTGTCTCCGTGTGGACTAAGGTTAATTGTCTTGTTTTGAGGTACTGTCTGACGAGGTGATTGGATGCACCTGGGCCCAGTGCCTCCTGCAGCTTATAAGAGGGCCCACTTCCTCAGAGCCCAGTCTCTGCTCTTCTGGCTCTGTTCCACCTGGCCACACCAGCCCCCACCAGCCCCCGCCTGCCACATACATGCACCTCAACACTTTGCACTTTGATGTTGTTTTACTGAATTTCACACATGCACCTACATTCAGACAACCCAAACATTGATAACATTGCTCACATTATTTATTGTTTTTAAATGAAAATGCTCTACAGGCCGGGGTCATAATACACCCCAATAATGAATGCATTTTTCCTCGGCCCATTGCTGACCCAATCATCACTATTTTTCTCCATTGCTATTACTTTCCTTTGAGTAAAATCATTGAAGTTACAGCCACCTGTGAATATGCACAGCAAAAACGTGACCACAGTGAGTTGAAATCACAGCCAAAAGTTCAATACATTTAAACTGCTAAAGTTGTCACAGCACTGACAAAATTAATCTGACACAATATTATGTATTTCTATGCGAGGGAGCAGTCTGTTATGGATCAATCAAATCCCAATAAGAGGGGGCTTCTTTCAGGAATGTCCCGGGAAACTTATCTGATGGGCTCAGGTCGTGCAGAGATGGTATATTGTAAACTGACCCAACTTGGCCCAAGCCTCAGGGACATTTTGTGCCACTTTAGACCTCCACAGACAAAGGTTATCAAGGGGCTGTGAAGTGAAATGTTTACTCCAGACTGGCCCACCTGAAAACAAGACATCAACCAGGTATGCATTTGAGAGGTCTGGGTACTATTATTGTCCCTGTGGGAAATATGGTTCTCTGCATTAGACCCATCCTCCCTGCGCCATGAGGTAACCTGTACCAGTATAATTGAGCGAGGATCTTAGTCAGGACCTGTGCATATTTTAGCAACAGTGTGAGGAAACCCACACAAACACAGGGAGAACAGGAAAACTCCACAGAAAGGAATTTCAGAGTCCAGGCTTTGAACCTGAGCCCATTATGCTGTGAGTTGATGTTGCTAAACACTTTGCTATGCTTCAAAATTATGTAGGTGAATTGATATTAATGGTTTTCTGTCAGTGTTTTTGTGTGTTAGCCCTGAAAATACCTCTCTATTTTTTTCCCAGGATTTTTCCTCCCCTAGCAGTGGCCTTAATAGAAAAAGTGGTTGAAAATGCAATGTTGAAAATGTTCAAATCAGTGCTAAAATATATTAGAGGTAAATTCACAATCCCATCTGCCATGTTGAAAATTGAAAACAGCTCAGTGATGAGGAGGGCTCCAAAGTGAACCCTGTGAACCACTGCAGCCAATGTTATGTGACTGAAACCCTAAAAACGCCATTGGAAATGTTCGAGACTTGAACTTGGTGGATGTGCTGTGGAAATGATTCTGGCAATGACGGATCCTTTTTCCATTTCTGACTCGATGCTCGATCCTTCATCAACGTCTTCATGATGTAACACACGTGAGAATCAGGGCTGCACCAAGAACCACCCACCGTAGCCTGTGCCAAAGCATGTGCGTGTGATCAGATAAATGCAATTAAAATAGGCTTCCTGCTACCTTTTACCAAAACACACCCGAAGGAAAGACTGGATTAGCGTCATTTATAGTCACGTTTTAGTCAGTGTTTGGTCAATTTAGGTACACACTGTAAAAAAAACAAAAAAACAACAACAACAAGGAAACCATTTGGCATTTAAGTAAATCAATGTCAAGTTCACATTATTCTTCTTACTGTCTAATGTCAAGTATACACTGTAAAACAAAGCAAAGATAACTGAAGGCACATATGTAACTAAAACAAATCCCATTGATATTCATGTTGTCCTGATTTATTATCTGTGAAGTCAGGTCAACAGGTTTTGCTGTTTTGAATATAAATAAATATAAACTGCTTAGAACAGGGGTGGGCAAACTGCGGCCCGGGGGCCACAATCGGCCTTTTGGGCTTTTTAATCCGGTCCACCAAGCATTTTAAAATTTTTAAAAAATGTTATTGCCAGTTTATCACTCACGTTGTTATAACCTGCAGTAACCAGTTAACTCCACATTGACATATGTTTTCACTGAGGTCCGATCGAAGTCTGTATGTCTCATTTGTCAGAAATGGTTGCAGTTTACAAAGAATACATTATCAGCCGGCCCACTTGGCACTTTTTTAAACCCCATGTGGCCTTTGAGTCAAAAAGTTTACCCACCCCTGGCTTAGGTCAACAGCACCAGTTCCAGGGACAAACAAACTGGGTGAAGCACAGGAAGCTCCATTCACCCTACAACACATCATGTAGCCATCACGTTGACTTTGAAGCTGTTTAATTAAGACATTTTTTTCTTCTCCTTTTGTCAAATTTTACAGTACAGGGTTGCCAGTCTTTACTTGGAGGTTTGGGGCCCAGGTAAGAACTTTCCTCTCGTGCTTGGACATGAGGCGTTTGAGTGAAAGTCTATCCAAAAGCACGCAGCAGTGGACCTTGTGTCACAAAGGAACCATTCTGTGAGAGCAGCAACACCCAGGGAAACTATGACACTGGATCAGGTCAGGAAAACATCTTCAAGGGTGCTGTGATAACTGGTCGTCTTCAATGCAATATGAGTTAAATATGAATGTTTTTTTCCCATGCAGTAACTATATGATTACTATGGAAACATGGTAATTTCTAGTATGGAAATATATTTGAGGTTTGTTTGGTAAACTCATAGTTAATCATTTATGGTAAGCCTCATACTCAACGTTCATGTTATGCTTTCTCCCAGAATCCTAAGACATGCATGTGTTTGGGGACAAAGGGGCTATTGCCTAAGATGTACCCTGCCCATAGTTGCTGGGCTATAGGCTCCAGTCAGCTGCAAGCACTAACAAGAATGGCGGAAAAATGAGATTAAAAAAAATGAACTGATTAAATGTACCTAGTTGGGGCATAATGTCATGTTGGTGACTGAGTACTTGATTATCAGCCAAAGTCCTGTCCAGTATTACTTCATATCTTACTACTTTATTCATATTGGAGTGGGCAAGATGTGAGATGTGGCTGTTGATCTATGGCGGGACAGTATTTTCCCCTGTTTGTAAAGGCATACCATCTGTGGGTGAAGTCTGATGAAGGATTGAGAGTCAGAAAGCCAAAAAAAGACTGGTCTAGTTAGTGGTTATGTATAAGGCTATACGGACACAAGGCAACAGGACGGTCCCACCACGAACTCTCCTTTTGCAAACACAGAGAAGCATGTGTTCGGAGGAGGCCCCAGTGACTCCTGAAAGCTGCTTCATAAATTCAGGTAAACCTAGAAGTGAAGCCATGCTTATTTTCTCGTCCTTTAATGATGAAATGGTCCGAGTGCAAACACAGAGCTCACAGACCGGTCTTTGAGAGGCACACGTGCAGAAGAGGAGGAGGGTCTGGGGTCAATATAGTGGACCTATATGCCCCTCAGGATGGGACATGGGGTGGATACTGTAAATGTAAAGCATAATCATTTCATAAACAAACACAAATATTAGAATCATTTAGAATAAAAACTTGTCAAAAGGTTAAAACATTTTCACATTATTCAGTGTATAATTCCATCAAACTAACTGTGTTTATTTTTCTCTATCTCTGCACAGAATCCACTGGATGTTTCATTTTCCCATATAAAAGTTGGCAAAGCATATGCAAATGTAGTAGTATTATTTTCTACTCATTTAAACTGATGTGTGTTTGTAGATGGTATAAGACAGGGGTGTCCAAACGATGGCCCGGTGGCCAAATGCAATTTTTTTGTGGCCCTCAAGCTTACCACTCAATTGGCCCAAATTGTGTTTTTACTGCATTTGACTCTACATAATCCCAGTCCTCTTTTCTGTGTGGTTATAGTTGTAATATAGAGGGACAATACATGAATAAACCTGAACATACAGTATGTGGTAGAAAACAGATACAACTGAAGGAGACTTTTGAAGAAGAAAAAGTGGCCCTCCTTGGTATAAATTACTGATGTGAAAAAAGTTGACCATGGCCCATTATGGCTGCCATGTTTGTGTCAGTCTTCCCCAGGGCAATATAGAGGTAACATACTAATATCATGACTGTACAGAAGAGCACTGTATTATGAACTCAACTGAAATGTTTCTGGATTGTCTAGAAAATTGTGCTAGATACAGTTGTTTAACTTTCCATTTTATTGTCTTAACAAAGAAAATTTTAAATGAAAATTATTGAAACTATATCTAACTAGAGCTAATAACTTAAAACACATAAATCTCACAATCTTAAAACCAACCCTGGTGCATAAGTGGCTTCTTTACAATGGAACAAACACTGGTGTGGCACATCTTGACTTTATATACAGTACAGACCAAAAGTTTGGACAACCTCATTCATTCAATGAGTTTTCTTTATTTTCATGACTTTGAAAAGGCAAGAACTTATTAACCCTGACAGGGCACACCTGTGAAGTGAAGACCATTTCAGGTGACTACCTCTTGAAGCTCATCAAGAGAATGCAGAGTGTGTGCAAAGCAGTAATCAGAGCAAAAGGTGGCT
>JAVQKC010122649.1:0-14046 GCA_036025475.1 Philypnodon macrostomus
AATCACTGTACCAAGTTTCATTGCTCTCTGCCAAAGTAAGTGTGTCCAGGGTCCCATAGGGGTCATAAACATGGGGGCGCTATAGAGGCATTCTTTATTTGACCTCTGTAATTTGCATATTTACATAAAAAATACACTAGCCCAAAATTCATGAGATTTTGTTCAGCAGGATTAATGGCTCAATTAGTTATCAGTTAGTTAATTATTTGTCATTAATCGTAGAAGTACCAAAATCAATCCAGTTCGGCATCTTTACGATATGTAACTGTGTGCAAAATTTGAAACTGATCATGAGTTATTGCGTTCACACGTAGGGCAGGCAGACGTGGACTCGCTATAATTATAAAGGATTGCAGTTTACCCCATGTACTTCAGAAAAGCCGTAAAATCATCTAGAAGTGTATTAAGAGGAACAATGTGTGAAAAAACAGGAAGTTACAAAAAGAATACATTATATAGGGACACTGGACAATTCACTATAGATGTTATACATATACAAAGAATTATAGATCCTTTTTACTTGATTTAAATTGTGCATATACTGTGATACTGATAAATAAAAGAAAAACGTCTCACACAAACCAGGATGTATGAGAAGAACAAGCAGCGGTCTAGAGCTGGCTTTTAATTCTTTCAGATAAAACATCAGCTCCCTCATATTATTCCTGATAGATTCTAGTTCTTGATAAATAAAAGGATGTATCGACCAATCAGAGAGCTCCTGTCCTGTGGAAGTGTGCGATTGGTTAAAAAACTTGAAAAAACCCAGGCTCTAAAACAAAACCTCTTATAATACACGAGGGTCTCAAAGTCTCATTTGTCCTCAGATGACTGTACCTTTAACTGAGTAATATTTTTATGCTCAAAGTAAACTATCAGGTACTTCAGATTTATTTCAAGAGTTATTTTATTACAAAGATAAACACCTTGTTTTTCGAGGGGCCCTCATATAACAATAACTCAAACAACTATACTGCATTATTATTACTGGTTCCTTTAATGTCATGAGATGTAATGTTTCTGAGCACTTGAAGTACTTTGATATTTGATCATAGAAACAATTCTAAATGAAGAGGGAATAAGTCATACAGGAAGAGTAAGTACAGCTCTCGTCTTTGACCCTGACTGTGCATTAGCCTTTGTTATCACATTTTATCTTTCTGAAATGTAATCTACCCCCAACTCTGTTTACAACCTGACTATAGACCCTTTAGAATGTTTGTCATATGGAATGTTCAGAATTCCAGAATGGAGATGACTGGAGCAAAAGTGAGTTACTCTACACAAACGTAGGAGTTGTGGTGAGGCAATAGGGCAATATGTTATCAACAGTTAGAAGCGTGATCCCAAATGTGAATTTGTTCATCTTGTGATGGTGGTATCTATCCAAGCAACTATGGGTCTTAGGGGGGGTACAGTACATCCTGGACAATAACCAGTTAGTCGCAGGGATAATGCAAAGACACAGAGAGACAACTATTCACTTTCATGTTCATTCACATGCTTATCTTTGGACGGTGAGAGAAAGAGGAGGGAATCCACAGCCACATGGGGAGGACATACAGACTCCACTCTGGAAAACTGTAGTTGCAAAGGCTTGCTGAAGCACTAATTATGCAACCTTTGTCCCAATATATCCTTGAAAAATATGCACGCAACCCAAAAAAGCATATATTTGCAGTCCTATAGAAACTGATAGACCTTATATGAGATTAGACAGTGGTGTGCATAATGGTGAATAATAGCTTGATAAATAATGCAAAGCTCTAGCAGCAGACGACACAGCAGCGAGGTTACATCACAGTTAAAAAGAGACGCTCTGATCTGGATTAAAGCTTATGTAACTCTGGGTCGGACCAGTCCACTCTCCAGACAGGGATATTGTCTGAGCACCAAGAATGAAGATTTATTTACCATTTATTTACGAAAAATGTAATTTAAAGATGACGCTGTAATTTTCACAAATAAATCATATATACAGTAGTATCTATGCAGTGACCGGATTAATTATTATTAGATACATCTACTGTACTAACGTTTCAGAATGAAGAGGGAAGTCAGTAGTTATTGCCATTTACAGCCATGTATACAGAAAGCACATGGATTTCTTGTGACACCATGATAAACAACTCCAATCGTGTATATGTATAAAAGCTATAAATAACTTTTCTTTAAATAGAAAGAAAAAAAACCTCAAATGTTATAATTATTTTTCCATAATCAAAATGGTCTCTACTGCAGGTAATAATAGCTGTAGCCACTCTCATGTCCTCAGTGATGGTACAATAGTGTCTGTAATTCAACACGGACATGTCTCTGACCAAGAGCCAGGTCCTCTCGGTTACGTCCATCTTAACCACATAGACACAACACACAGGGAGAAGATGGTAATCAGCAAAAAGGGCAGTTTATATAATGCAGTGTTTCCCAATCTGAGGTACAAGACCCTCCAAGGTGGACGCCAGAGATTGCAGGGGGTTTACAAAGCTTTGTTTGTTGGAAAGGTTGTGAGATTTTTGTATTCCCAGAGGGTTGGTGGTTCGAATCTCGCTCCAATCTGTGCATAATGTTGTTGTGTCCTTGGGCAAGACACTTCACCCATATTGCCTATGTATAAAGGTGGTTGTGATTGGTGTTTGGTGGTGGTCGGAGAGGCTATGGGCGTGTTATGGCTGCTACATTTCCTGAAAGAATGACTTAGGACAGCTGTGGCCACAGAGATTACCACCACCGGTGTGTGGCTGTGGACTTTCTTTTCAACAAGTGATGCTCTCATTGGCTTTTTGTCTGCTAAGCTTGTAAACAGGAAAAATGGCTATTTCAGCAGTGTCTATATGGGTCTAAAGCACAGTGAAAATTCAACAGATTTTAACTGAAAGATGATAACTGCAACATTACAATGGTCTTACACTAAACTAAAGTTTATGGGAAGCTCTAAATTTAGGTTTAACATTTTTATATCAGAGAAACAACGATATTATGGAATCACGTTGGTCCGCATCCGCAGATCCTACGTGTGAACGCTATAACTCAAAAAGTATTTTTTAATTAAATAATGAATGCCCTGAGACACTTTAATTGAGCCATTAATCCTGCTGAACATAAACAAAATTGCATGAATTTTGGCACAGTGATCAGGGCTAGTGTATATTTAATGTACATAGGCACATTATTTTAGACCCACCCTACAACAAACAGGAAGTCTGCTATTTTGGATTGAAATTGGGAGGTCAGGTATATTTGACAGCCTCTAACTTGCACATACACTTGCAATTAGGCTTAAACCTGAAACTCCTAATTACACCCCGACACTGAACACATCTGACCAATATGATGCCAGTTACCTCAATCACGCCCCCCTGTAGTAATTTACAGAATTTGGCAAAAAACATCCATCACAAACATCAAAAAAGTTAAACAGGCCGTTAACAATATAAAAACCCTTATAAATCACACAATGTCTGATTAAGGTGCAGGGTGGTGCCATTGCAGTTGTGGCAGATGTATGGGGGCGAAATACACCTTGCTGTCGGGGACAACAGCATAGGCATAGTTTATATAGCTTTCCTAACAATATAGTATAAATAAGTGAATTTTATTTATTTTTTTAGACTGCCTGGGCACACCAGAGACCTGGCTTGTTAGCAGTGCAGTCTGTGTTTTGCCTGATTGTTGAATACATTAAACCAAGTGGCCCCAGCAGGACTCAAGGGATCTGCTAAAAATCTGCAATTCTAGTTTTTGTCCAATTTAAAATAATACATGCAACAAACATTATTGGGAACTCTCTATGAGGATAAACATAGGACAAAAGATTTCCTTCCAAATAAATCTTGTTTTACATCATTCTCTGTCTTTTCTTGTTTCTTGACAGGAATGAGATGAGAGCTTTAGGCCGGTGCTAAGTGAATTGATTTAATAATTAATTATTCTTAAATTAAAATATTGAGCAATATCACAGATAGATATATAACCAAAATGTATTTTTTTCCTAAGCTATTATTAGTATTGTATTGAATTCCATGGGTGGTGAGCTAGCTGCTAAATGATCAATGTGAGTGTATATTTGGTTTCACACACTAGTAGTTTCCCACAGCCCTGTCTTGATGAAATAAGGAGAAAAAAATGAACTATCAATGAATATATCTTTACCTCCAGTTTACCAGTACACACCATTGTTGCCCAGTAAAGCTAAAGCTACCATAAAGAATGTGGTGATGAGAGGCTCATTGTTGTAATATGTATGCATTTGTTCTGTGGGTTGGCTGCTAAATTGGCCAGTGTTACAAAAATCTAAATATTGTACAGTAACTCTATGGTCTTTAATCAGACATATATAAACTGTAAAAATACTTTTTCCTATTAGAGCGTTGGATAAAAATTGTTCAAATGTATTTAAGTTCAATTTTAGTCATGATTTCCTTAATGTAGTCCTACTTTGGCTTTGTTTTAGTTATATATATATATATATATATATATATATATGCTTAATTAAACATGTGTCAAAGTATCAGTATTGCAATATTCAACATGGTTACTGACTATATTGTGCAGCCCTGATACACAGCCCTATGCTGGTACCACTGGTATTTGAACACATGAAGATACCACTGTAACCCTCTGACCTGCTTCATAGCTATAGTCTTTGTGTTGTCGTAGTCTTTGGTGGATTTAACATGAGCTCATCCAGTCAGCTCTGAGCTCACGTCTGGAACAGAGTCTGATGGTTTCCGTGTGGCCAGCAGACACTGGGCACTGACTGGTAAAAGATGATGTCCCCTTTATAAACAACTGAAGAATTAGGCTGTGATTTACAATGTTAAACTGGGGCTAAACTAGGTCTTCCAATACTAATAGGTGTAAAGCAGGTGTAAAGCATCACTAAACAAGGCTAAGGCAGAGTTCAACTAAACCACAAAAGGCCAGTAATAGTTGTAAAGCCAAACTAAACCAGGTATAAACTAGGACTGAATCAGAACTAAACTAGGTCTAAACAAGGACTAAACCAGTACTAAACAAGTGATAGGAATAAATCGCAACGAAACCATAAACTAAACTAGGTAACTGGACTAACATTTGGAGTCATGACTAAACCAATAATAGTTGAAGAGCTCAGAACAAAACCAGGCAAAATAAGGTATAATTAATACAATATTTAGGCTTCAAAAAAGATAAACATTGAGACTAATTCATTTCCTCAAGACCACTTCTGGACCCTGACCCACAAGTTGTGAATCGCTGATTTACGACAAGTTCTGTTACTTTTAGTTGTACGGGATTATAATAAAGAAACAAGAACAACACTAGACTGATCATTTATTCAGTAGAAATCTAAGCCTCATACTGCTCCTGTTGAATAAATGATGACCAAGTGAATTTATAGTCAGGTTTTATGCCCCATTAAAGCCTCATTTCAACCATATTGTACATACAAAGCAGTTTTCTTTTTTTTTTTTACATATATTTTGTTTTAGAATTGCCTAAATATATTGAGATTTGCTATGTGCAACCATTAAATTGTGATTGTTCAGAGAAAAACTGTCCCAAGTGCTTCCTTTCTTTGTCAATATAGTACAAATATAAATACAATATGAAATCCAAGTGTGATGCAGAATATTGATGCAGCTATAACCTTCAATAGCTGAAGAGTCCACTGGGGATGATAACAAGATGAACCGCACTCAAGTAAAATTACTTTATTGTGTTTATGTCATTCTGCTAAAGTGTTGTAACCAAGACGACAATAATTCAAGACAAGGCTAAAGACGGTTGATAATACTGAAATGGTTTTATAATGGCACATTTCACGGCTACAGAGAACTATGCCCAAATTATTCATTCACTCCACGGACACAAATTGCTGGTGGCAAGCCATATTTTTAGCCACAGCTGCACTGGGGCAGACTGATAGAGATCTGGCACAATCAAGCATCAGTGTTACCGTATTTTCCGGACTATAAGTCTAGTATTGGTCACATCAGTCAAAAAACATATTTAAGTCACACTTCACAAAATCCAAGACCAAGAACACACACACCTGTACTGACGTCTACAGACACCTCACAGACGTCTACAGACACACCTCACAGACGTCTACAGACACACCTCACAGACGTCTACAGACACACCTCACAGACGTCTACAGATGCACCTGCGCAGACGTCTACAGACGCACCTCACAGACGTCTACAGATGCACCTGCGCAGACGTCTACAGACGCACCTGCGCAGACGTCTACAGACACACCTCACAGACGTCTACAGACACACCTCACAGACGTCTACAGATGTCTACAGACACCTGCACAGACGTCTACAGATGTCTACAGACATACCTGCGCAGATGTCTACAGACACCTGCACAGACGTCTACAGATGTCTACAGACACCTGCACAGACGTCTACAGATGTCTACAGACACCTGCACAGACGTCTACAGATGTCTACAGACTACCTGCTCAGACGCATCTACAGAAACAAAGACCAGTGAATCCGATCTCAGAGGGTTAAATACATCAGACTCATATATTTATGAGGCTTTATCCTCCACTACAGCAGCAGTGTGCTGCTGTGTAGCCGATAGTTGTGAAATAAACGGCTCCTAAACAGTGCATTATCCTTTCTGTATTAACTTTATATCATTACTACCATCTCTCTTTATAATCTACGCTAGATTTGTGACTATATCTGTACATTTTAACTGTAAAACTAGCCACTAAAGTTGAAGCATTTCTCCACATGAAACCAACTATAAAAATGATATAGATTTTGATCTATAAGTCTCACCTGACTATACACAGGGCAGACAAACTATGAAAAAACGTGTGACTTATAGTCCGGAAAATACGGTACAAACCTGGAGGACCTGTTTGTGTTTTGCCATTTAAACACTTTTAGATTAAAGAGCCATCATACAATTTTAGATTTCACAGTAAAATCTTCACTCACCACATTCGCTCTCTGATGAGCTGGTCAGATCAGCTTCAGCCACCGTCTCCTCCGCTCCTTCCTCCGCTCCTTCCTCCTCCTCTTCTTCCTCCTCCTCTTCTTCCTCCTCCGGTTTCTCTTCTTCTGTCTCTGTTTTGTCTTTACTTCCCTCCGCTTCGTTCACTTCCTGTTTGCTGACCTCTGAACAATGACCACTTCCTGTCCCGACATCTCCTTGACTTAGAGAATAGTTATGTTCAAAAGTCAAAGCTGGTTCTTCTTCTTCTTGATTGACTTGATAAACCTCCACAGAACGGATTAGCTGCTCCTGCCCTAGTGCATTTAGAGCGCCCCCTGTTGTTGTGGATGTGGATGATGATGTGTTAAGGTTGCTGGTTCGATCCCGGGCGGAAGCTACGGTTGCTGTGGTTGTGTTTGGGATGTCCTGGGAAATAGGTATAGATTTGGTGGTTGCCCTCTTTTCTTGTTCCTGTTCATCTCGATTTCTGCCCAAGCGGCCAATCAGCACAGTCTCCTCAGAGAAGACCTGGAAATAAAAAAATCAATGTTTTTATTTGTTGAACCTTAGGCAGAGTCTCACATTCATTTACTATGGGGCGAGTCGGGTTTAGCGTTACCAATTTTATACCAAACTTTGGACGGTGGGAGGTAGCAGAACCTACAGAACACACAGACTCCTCAGTGATATTGCAGTTGGCACCACTAGTGTGTGACTGTGAATAATGCATTCACTTGTAACAATGACTAAAATTGAGTATGTTAACCAATTAAGTGATCCTAAAATGTAATAAAACATACATAAAAAAGATTCTTCCATTAAAGAATAAACTGTGTTACCTCTGAGCAGGTGAGCAGCTCCCCTCCCCCTACACCCAGTCCCAGTTTGGTGAAGCGAGTCATTTCGTCCAGAGCCGAGACGTCCCACCTCTCCGTCTGCAGGTCCTCCCCGAACCCGCCATCGTCCACCAGGTCGCTTAGCAACTCAAAAGGCCGTTTCCTTGGAGACGCCGGGGAGCCCAACATCAGGAGGATGGTCTGAGGACAAGAGGGACCACAAAAATCATTACTAGGAAACTAGTTTTTTTGGTCCCCGATACGTTTCGAGTCGTTGCTTGTCTGGTGCTTAAATAGCTGAACAAGAGAATTTCATAGTAATAGGAGGGACTGAAATCAGGACTAACTCAGGTCTAAATTTAGGGATTAAATTAATCAAATTAGGAGAGTAGACTAAATAAGGAACTGAACTAAACTAAACTATACCAGGACTAAACCAAAACAAAATCGAGCATAAACCAAGTCTAAATCAGGTCAAATTCAAGCCCCACAAGTACCACTTTTAGGACC
Organism: Philypnodon macrostomus; assembly: GCA_036025475.1. NCBI lineage: Eukaryota > Metazoa > Chordata > Actinopteri > Gobiiformes > Eleotridae > Philypnodon > Philypnodon macrostomus. The sequence continues at coordinate 8,292 of JAVQKC010122649.1, forward strand.
TGTACTACAGCCTGAAAACCACTGCAAAATAGGGACAAATCTGAGCTAATGTTTTTTTTAATCTACCAAATAAAGTGGCCAGTCTACTGTGTTTTGTAGTCTAACAAACAAACAAACAAACAAGCAAAAACCACACCGGGGCCACTTTACTAGGTAGACCTTGTACCTAATGAAGTGTCCCTGGTGTGGTCTTCTGCTGCTGTAGTCCACCTGCTTCATGTTTGGTCAGCTTGTGTTCAGAGATCTGTAGACCTTAATATAACTGGATATTTTCTTTTTTCCCTCTTCTCTTCCCAATAGATTTGTTTACATAAGAAATGACACGAGTTTCAATTATGCTTTTTCCATCATTCGCAATCATCCTTTTCTGAGCGGTACATAAAGCTTGGTAAACTTTTTCTTCATTTGAATTCATGCATTATACTGCAGCAGTTTGTTTTTAATTAGTGTTAGTAATTGAGTTTTGAAAGTGCCTAACCAGGTACAGCACAATACAGTAGCCAGTGTTGTGGCCAGTGTTTATTCCTGGGTCTTACCTGGTCGTAGTCGGTCCTGCCTCCGTGCGGGGACATGGCCAGAGGGTAGGGGCTGAGCAGACCCCTGTGTCCCCCGTAGGCCTCACCGAACACGGGCTCCATTCCATTCAGACCCGGCTAAGGACCAGAAAAAAAGACAGTGATAAACAGTCAATTAGGGCTGTGCGAAATGATCTACCCTAATATATCTAACCTACAGGTTCTTAACCTGGGTTCAATCAAACCCCTGGGGTTCGGTGAGTCAGTCTCAGGGGTTCGGTGCGGGTCAAGACACAGGCTGTGTCCCAAATCAAGTTGTGCACCCTTAAGGGTGCATTTTAAGGGTGGTTTTCAGGGCGCGTACATCACAATGGCGGCACAACTCTAATTTGACCGAATTTTAAGCTATGCACACTTACGGGGCTAGTGTATCCCAAGATGCATTGCGCACCGGTGACGCGATGGAATTCAGAAATGTGTCTCAAAACATTGACGGCATCAGCAGCAATTACACCAATATTAAAGTAAGTAATTATATTGTCAAAGTGCTGGACATATAAATACCACGACAATAACACTGCATCATTACTGCTGAAGTACAACAATAACACTGCAGCATTACTGTTGAAGTACAACAGTAGTATAAAACAATATAATAAACACACACAAAAATCTGAGTCCACATGTAACCTTCATGTCTGGACAGTTCCGTGTCCAGCTGGATAAAGCTGGAGCCCAGTTTCATTAAACATTAGTTAAATTAATAAATTAATTAATTGATCAATGAATGGCCACAGACTGGATTTGAACATGTGGTGTAAAAGTTTCAGTTTCAATAGTCAGCATGCGACCCGCTGAGCCACCGGAGAGAATCACTCGACTTTCATCTCTCTTCACAAGGTTAAGAACCACTGATCTAACCCTTGAGCTGATAATTATAAACTATATTAAACATTCTTAAGTTCTGTTAACTTTCTGTTTCCCTCTGCTCTCATTCTGTTAAAGCCTGGTTGAGGTTGACTCATAATCAAGGTTCATAATCAAGCAACCCTGTTCTGTTCTGTCCTACACTATTTTGCTTCATATTTAATGAAAATGGTACAAACGTCCTAGTAACAGTAATATAAATTGTGTTCTGAAAATTAATGCCACAAACAAAAGTTAAAACATTTCACTATTTCAGGTTAAACATTATCCATACTTGTCTTGCATTTCCAAGTATCTCTTATTGCCTTTAATTGCTTAGATAACTAGGCCCACACTGTTGTACCCGACAGCAAGGTGTAAACGGCCCCATACGTCTGCCACAACTGCTATGGCACCAACGGGCACCTTAAACAGACATTGTGTGATTTCTAAGGGTTTTTATATTGTTAACAAGCAATTAAGAGGCCCTGCCCCCAAACCATGACAAACATGGGATGGGTCTATTTGACTTCTTTGATGTTTGTGAAGAATGTTTTTTGCCAAATTTTGTTAATTTCCCTAAAACTACATTCTTCTTTCAGTCTATAGGTGGCACTATAGAGGTAACTGCCATCATATTATATTTACTAAAGTAAAAAGCACTGTCATTTCTGACCCCCCCCCTGAAAACTTTAATCAACGTCAGTTCAGTATTTTTTCATTAAAGCTAAAAGGTGGCATTCAAAAACATCCCGGATCCAGACGATGTTTCAGATCTAATCAAATGTTCCTTGTGTCATTTCTGACAACCAATAAACCAATGCTACTGAAAGCATTATCTCTGTGAGGATAAAAATTGTGAAAGTAACCGCAATTTGACACATTTTGAGTAACTCTATTTCTGTGTACTGTATACTGTGGTTTTCTTAAGTAACCACACGGACATATAAGCCATATAAATCCTATAGTTTAAATATTACAAAGTGGAGGGTTTACTGGCTGAGCAGGTGTAGTGTGGTTTTACCTGAGGCATCGCCCGCAGCAGGATGGAGACAGGTCACAGTGTTATTACAACGACTTCTACACTGAAAAAAAGACAAAATATCAAAACAACAGAGCGATAATGCATTGTGCAAAATGTGGTAGACTACCATTGAACAAAATGACAAAACTGAAAATATTATTATTTATATTATCAGTGGTACCTACAAAAGTTATCGCCCATATAGTATTAGATTTATCATTTTTGTTCTGCATTATATTGGCCATAGAAGATAAGAAAAAGGAAATTCTATTAGTTTCAGATTAAACATCCCACTGTGCCGTCAAACTGGGCACTGCTGGAGTAGAACACTCATGTTTCTTTTTGAGCACACAATCCTGAAGAAATTAGATTTTTCCATAGACAACAGCATGTCCCTTCAGGGTTACTGTATTCTGTATACTGTATACATGGTTACTGGTTACTGCTGCATTAAAAACTAATCTTTGACATTGCAATCTCATAGTTTCAAACCACAAATGAAGACTGTGAGGTCTGGCCTATAAGTGCCTGTCAACCAAGCCTCACCCAGAGCGCTGAGGAAAAATGCAATGAAAACGCACATTCCCGTCGGGACCTGCAGGGATCTCTCAGGATCGGGCGTGATCGGTCATAAAGGCTTCGGGAACGGGTGTGAGCGGTCAGTCCCATGCAGGTCTGGACCTCTGAGACCTCAACATTGTGTATAGGCCTGTGTCAATAATTACTATATCGAACCATCATTAAAAATATATACAACCCCACAGTTTAGAATGTTTGAGACTATTACGATCTATGATGATACCAACAAATATGTCTCCTGCACTGACAATGTTCATGTGAACCAATTAAAAGCTTTGGTGATCCACGTTTGGCTCTAGGATCAATCTGTGAGTGGCATAAAACAGAGAAATGGAGCTAAAGCGGATGTTCAGCCTGAAAGACTCCTCCTCTTCTTCCGAAAGAAAAAATATCTTTCCTGCCGGGGTCTAAGCTCCAAAAGTAATTTCATGAATTCAGCTGCAATGCTTCATTTGTCTCATTCGTTTGTTTTGAATCTCTCCAGGTCGAACAATGGTTGTGCCAAATGTGTTGAACACTTACCTAAAAGTAAGAGTAGGAAATCTGGAGAGGTTTAGGGCTGTTCACATGACTCTGTCCTGCACCTCTCTTCAGCCTGAAGAAGAAAAAGAAAATAATTCAACACTGGTTTTTATCACAGGTAATCACACAAATCAGCATCACATCTTTGTTGGGAGTCAGAGTGGATGTCCTCCCTGTGTTACTGTGTGGTCTCTCCTCTTCATCTCACCATTCAAAGACAGGGGGCCCAGAAGGTTGTGCTGTCCATATATGAATACAGTCTACAAACCAGGTCTAAACCAATACTAAACCAGGTTGAACTATATCGTATTTAACACCAAAGCAGGTCTAAAAACAGTCCGAACCAGGACAAAATAGGCTCTAAACCAGGAGTAAACATCAACTACAATACGACGGTGAAGGTTGTCACCAGGGTTCACCATTAGCATATTAATGGTAGGGCACAGCCCATCCAACAGGTGTTTACCACTCCCCCAAGTGTCAGCCTATAATCTCAGCTCACCCACCTTTCGAACCAGAACTGAAGAAGTCTGCTGGATTGGCAGATGAAAGCTTTTCAACAATCAAAACCTTGTCCAGATGCCCTTTTTCAACTTTCAGCATGACAATAAAACATTGTTAAATAGTCTAGTTAAAGGTTAACCATGTTTAACCTGAATAAGACTGAAGAATTTATCATTGTTATAATTGTAAACAATGTGACTTATTGACATTGTCATTCTAGTGACTAGTGTTTCATTTAAGGTGGCAATTAAATTGGAATTTCGACAAAAGAGAAGTCAGTTATATGTTTCCCTGGGAAACTAATTGGATTAAATCGAATCTGATCTAAAAACATCAAAGTATTGACATTGATATAATGGATTAGTAAGTATCATGAATGAATGGTGTTTCATGCAGACTTTCAAACAAATGCATTTGAGTATTTCAACTAATTTTTGTCTACTATTTTTATGTATTTTCCTTTTGTGTTAAAAATAATTTTAACTATAACTAATTTCTAAGAATTTGGCTTTTTTACTTTTTAAATACTTGGGGTATTTTGGATTTTTACCCTGAGTGTATGAGTGGGTCAGATCTGGTTGAAGTTCTGAGGTTTCTGGTGGATATTGTTTGAGTGCACGTGGCTCTCACGCTGAACTCTGAACTGTGAACTCTGAACAAAATCACATGATGATGTGATATGGCTGTGGGACTGTTGTCTAAAAGACTGATCAAAGAACTAGCTCTCCTCCTCTCTGAGAAACATGAATGACAGTGACTATGACACGTGGAGTAAAAGCATGTATGTGCACTGGGCTCTGCACATGTCCTCACGAGAAATGGTCTAAATCTCTGCTGTTGAGGATGTCTCCTCCACTGTCTCTCAGCTGCTGAAGCTGCATGAAGACGGTGTTTGTTGTGATTTTGGGACTAAGATTGGTTCCGGCTCAACTCATACACTCTGTTGGTCACAGGTTGAGGTTATTTAGAGCATAAATGTGATTTTTTTTTTTTACATTTTGTCGAGAGATATGGAAAATACAATAACATGAATTAAGATATTAATGACTTCAATGAACTATTTACTTTGGAATTTTATAGTTTTATGAAAAAGATCTGCAACAAAGACACCATTCTGACATCATACGACATTACTCAACTGTAGTCTTGGAGCAGACAAATTGTTTTATTAAGACCTATATTCAATGAACAGCAGCTGCTGTTTGAGGAATATGTGATTAGACAATGAATACATATTAGAACAAAAAGAATCATAATGTATTGACTTATGGACAATTTCAAAATGTTACTATTCACATAAGCTGTGTAATCAAAATATAGGTCCATTAGAACTGATTCAGTGGTCTATATAATTTTGAGGATGTTTTATCTCTCATTGACTTAAGAGTAATTGTAAGGATGTTTTCAGTATTATTTTCATAACGTAACATGCATAATATAGAAGAATAGTAAATTGATTAACTCAAAATTGATTGATTAAGTGACAAATTTAACCGGTGTATGTTAAGCCTAGAATTGTATTCATCATCAACAACACACTGCAGTGGGAAATCTATAACATTGTGGAATTGATAGAAGTGGTTATGAATTATTGGTTGATTAACAATTGCAATTAACAACTTTAATTTCACTATCAGAAAAGCTCTGTTTGTCAAAATAAATTTGTTTGGAAGGTGAAGCATTAGATTTATTCATCTTAGTTTTT
>JAVQKC010122681.1:0-11903 GCA_036025475.1 Philypnodon macrostomus
ATAGATAGATAGATAGATAGATAGATAGATAGATAGATAGATAGATAGATAGATAGATAGATAGATAGATAGATAGATAGATAGATAGATAGATCGATAGATCGATCTTCTTAAAATTCAGGACTGCCTCTTTAATACCAGCCACAAGTCAATATTTGATGGATGGTGTATATTTATTTGGCTGCTGGTTGGTGCCTGTGTGTGGGGCTCAGGGATGGGGGAAATAGCTCTGAAGGTAGAGTAAAAAGTTAATAAAACAATAAAAAACAATCAGTCTTCTGAGATCACCGCTGGATAATTAAAGCTAATGCAGCTCTTTGTAGTTTTTGAAATAGTGTGCAGTGAGCTAAAACAGGAAACACCCCACACCTAACATTTACGTTTAGTGTGTAACGTTGTACAATTCAGTTACTCAAGCATTACAACCCAACGCATTCTACAAGACTTTATGTAATGACTTAGAAAATGCCCCATCTTCATAAAAAAACAGCTCCTCTGCATCAGTACGTGCACTGTATTTACCATTTGTATATGGTGTGGTTTAATACATGTGGGACCCCAGCCATTTTCTGAAGCCATCATTTTATGTGTTGTCAATACAATGTTGCTATAGCGCCGATGAAATCTTGAACAAAACTGATGTAACCTCCTGTACTGTAGAGTCAAAATATTGATACAATTTATGGTTTACTTTTCACTCCAAGAATATATTAATTCACAGACTCAAATTACATTTTGATCATATAGCCTGTGTAACAGTCCAACTTTATGAGATACTGAATTTGGAGTTTTATATTTGGGTATTCACTGAGCTTTTACATACGATACATCTGTAACTTTTGTGTTAGTTTAGTGTGGTTTTGTTGAAGATTGCTTTATAAACATGCTGTGGACAGAAATCTGTCTTTTCTATGTCTCAAGAGAGTTTGTTTTATTTCTGTTCTATTTTAAAACAGGGAGCACATGTTTCCCGGTGCCAGACTCATAAATACATTATACATTACATTATGTGCAGAATCATTACCTTTTGTCCCAATCAGGAAGGTAGGCTGTCTGAACTGCCGACCATCATTGCAGATTTTTAAATACTTAGTTGATCATTTCAGGAGAACACTACAGGATTAGATACACATTTGGCCACTGCAATTGACTTGAAAGCTGAGCATCAAAGTAGTAATGTGCCATCAGAAAGATCATCTTCAGTATCTAATATTGGGGAAGACATATTAATCACTGTCAGATAAACTGGATACAAGACAAATGTAGTCTTAATCTTAACTCAGGGGTCATAAAGTGAATAGCACTTTTGTGGGTTGCCTACAAAATCAACATGTAAAGACATTTTAAAATAAATATGCTTAAATACATTTAAATCTAGATTATTTAGAGGTAAAAACTAACTGACTCTAACAAGAAGGGTTGACTCCACTCTCCTTTAGGTACGTATCTCCTTAGTGGGCTGAGATTGACTTGACAAATGTGTTGTGTGGCAGAGCTGTGACAGTGGGGACTCACCTGGATCCACCTGGAACCTGGAGACTTCACACAGTCCCATCCATCACTGCAGAACTCTGAGGAGCTATCATTTTCAATCAACCATAAAGAACTAAGAGCCTTAGTCAGCAGACAGTTGATCTGAACCTGGACTACATTTGAACAATTCACATGATAAATGGGACTCAAGACAGAAGTGGGATTATGTAATAGTATATTACACATAACATAACTGGTGTATGCAAAAAAAATCACAAATATTACTCTTTAATTACAAAGTTCTGCTGTTTTAATTTGTTATCAGGTAAACAACAATAACAGCAATAATAAAAAGAGACCAAAATTAAGCTCATTGCACATATGATCATTTGTGGTCTGAACTGAATTAAATAAAACACATGTTATGATCTTTTATGATGTGGCATCAAGAAAACTGAAAAGCCAAAAGTATGATGATGCAAACATGCTTTTGATACAGTGATACCAAGTGATCCTGTTACAAGGAGTGGGTAGGCATCTATGGTACTGCCCTTAGATGGTTTTCCCTAAGGGACTAAGAAAATGTCAGTAATCACCTCGAGTCAGAAATCTTGGGGCTAATCATGGACTCAGAGATGAATTTTAACAGCCACATTAAATCTTTAACATCAGCTGCATTTTTCCATCTCAAAAACATTGACAGAATTAAAACTATGCTGTCTAAACCCGACCAGACAGGCACTTATCCACGCCTCCAGCAGGTTAGACCTCTGTAATGGTCTGCTCACTGGACTCACTAAACGAGCTGTAAGACAGCTGGAGTACATCCAGAACACCGCTGCTTAAGTCCCAAATAAAACCAGGAAGTACTACCATATTAGTCCCGAATAAAAACAGGAAGTATGACCATATTAGTCCTGACTAAAACCAGGAAGTACGACCATATTAGTCCCGAATAAAAACAGGAAGTATGACCATATTAGTCCCGAATAAAACCAGGAAGTACTACCATATTAGTCCCGAATAAAAACAGGAAGTACTACCATATTAGTCCTGACTAAAACCAGGAAGTAGGACCATATTAGTCCTGAATAAAAACAGGAAGTATGACCATATTAGTCCTGACTAAAACCAGGAAGTACGACCATATTAGTCCTGTCCTCAGGTCTCTGCACTGGCTTCCTGTTGCTAAGAGAATAGACTTTAAAACAGCTCTGCTTGAATATAAGTCTCTCCAAGTACATCTGACATGTTGGTCCCATATGACCCATTGTCGACCCTGCGAACATCAAGCACAGGCCTTCTGCTGGTGCCCAAAGTCAGTACTAAACACGGTGAAGCAGCATCTCAGTTTTATGGAGCTAAAATCTGGAATAGTCTCCCTGAAGATGACCTCTACTCTCACAAAAGTCCAGGTTTTTGATTATATTATTATTTTTTATTATAACATGTTCTATTAAACATTAAGGAAACCAACGGACTACACCTTCAATGTTATAGATTTATGTTCTCTGTAAGATAATATTTTACATGTCATATCTGTTATGGATTTGATTAGTATTGCATGGTTTGTTTCTTTGTTAATAGAACACGCATATGTGTGTGGGCTGCGCAAGTGACGTCACTAGAATCTCTCTCTCTCTCAATTTCAATATCAATTCCATCATTCTACCGTCATCTCCAGACACATTGCCCTGTATTAAAGCAGCAGCATTGTCTGCAAAGCCACTTCACAGATCCATCATGTTGAATCTGAGAGACCATATAAATCTATACAACAGTAATATGTCCTTATGCCTTCAATAGAGCCACAATCACACCTCAACACCTGCTTCAGAGACACATGACCAATCAGACTGCAGCGCCAACCTTTGTGTGATGGACCTGAGCAATGCTTGGACACCTCTCTTGTGTTCACAAACACTGATAAAATTATATTGTGAAGTGTATGAGCACAGCCTCCTGTCACCAATGAGCCTTCAGTATTCTACTCAGCTCAGTAGCTTTGGAGCATGAATAGTGTTAGTTTGGTTGGGTACACAGTAAATATGGATCTAATGCAGTGTGAGCAAGCCTATGTCCTAATACATGTTTGTTTCTTTGAGCAACTATGAAGGTCCAAACTCAACTGCCCATTCTGTCAAATAAAATAGATACAACTGTAATAGTAGTAGAGATTTTTCAAGTCTATTTTAAAATCTTATTATTTCTCTGTCTGAACCCGCTGTACTGCTGAACTCTGTGTATGTGTTGTTGTGCTGCTCAAATTAATTGCCCCGGTGGGATTTATAAAGTTGTCTCAGGTTAAGTCTGCAGTTAAACAAGACTGAGTAAATACTGCATGCATTGAGCCAGTGTTTTATTGTGAGCTGCTCTTTTATTCCTGTCATTGAATCACTGATTGTGTACTAAGAAATAGGAATAATTACTCTGTCTCTCTTTCTCTCCACTCACCCTCTCTCTCTCTCTCTCTCACACACACACACACACACACACACACACACACACACACACACACACACACACATACAGACACACAGAACGATCCAAGCTGAGAAGCATCAGCAGCAGACGCTCGGTGCTGCCTTCAGAGCGCCCGGTGTGGAAGGACGACAGGCTGGAGTTATGCCTCAGCTCTGGGATTACAACACCGTCTTTGTCTGATGCACTCTCTTCTCTGTTCCTCACTATTTCTCTCAAATGGACTTAAGGAGTGAGCGCTGTGCCACTTGGAAAGTACTGGGACTACTGTTGGAATGAGCCGGCGCTCAGAGATTGTTGCTGCTTGTCTCTGGGTGGATTTTTGGTTGATTCTATTTCTAGAAGTGGCATGTCCACCTCACTACTCTCTGCCTCTGACATGTGCCACATAACATACTTTTATTCAGTCCGGTTTTTAACATGTACTTGAGAAAAACACATATTTTATGTAAAAAGAAAAATAAACATAATGAAGTTTTACAAAAATAATAAATAATCATAGCTAAAGTAATTTCAGTTTATTTTGTATTGTCTTTGGTATTTACATTTCTCTCTCAGAAGATTGAACACTTTATGGTAGTTTTGGCTAGTTAGCAGTTAAATGGCCTCAGCTGGACTAAATAGGACCATTATTACCCCACCTGAGAGCCATGTGCATAATCTACTTTTGGAGAAGAAGAGTTCGGTGAAGCTGTTTTAATATTTGAAACAGTGTTGTAAATGGATTAGAAGGACCCAACATTTGGCCATAGAAATAAGGCTATAAACTGACACAACTGGAGAAATATCACACTATTGACATAACACTGTGATAGAGGCTATATAGTAAAGTGAGTAAAACCAAAGGACAACCTTTTCTGAATAAAAGAGGTGGTCTAGGATGAGACCATTCCTCTAAATGTGCTTATAAGTGTATTCCTGGCTATGTGGATATGTGCATGTCTACACATACACTACAGGTTGAAAATAGGATCTGTTAACTGAAAAGAACAGTTACATTAAAAAATATATAGATTACTTTCGCTTCAGATTGATGCTGCTGAAATGATCAAATAAAAATCTAAAAACATGAAAAAGATTTATATGTTTCATTTATGCATGCATATACTGCACCCATGAATGCATAATGGAATTGATTAACATTTTACAACAGGAGAAGCCCATAATAGTCAGTGACATGTAGACCAGGGAGATGCTGAAGCATGCTCATTGTGTGTGACATTAGTTTCCATAAAAGCGTTGGATACACCTTTATAATCTAACTCTTTTAAACGGGTAGATATATCCAAGATAGAGATCCAATAAAAACTAGAACCTTTATGATATTAATGAGGATGGGTAGTCCATGACTGACCATCTGTGTTAATATGAAGAAACATATTTTATAATGCTGTAGTTGCCTACATAAGCTATATGGATATGGATGGCCTATGTTGAAACACTAAATCCTTAGTTTTCTGTTGTGTGAAACCAGTTCTAAAACCGCTCATCAAGGCTTAGAATAGTTCTTATTTCTTATTAATTCTGCAGCGAACCACATTCAAGGAGAAACCCTCACATTCAAACTTCATCTGCAGACAGTGGCAATAACACAGTAGTGTATGTCTTTTGTTATGAAAGATCATTATAGTGTGATCATAATCTGTTGTTACTCCTGTGACCACTGACCTTAGACCATAGCCTAGCGAGCCACAACTAACTATTTTCCTATACAAAGGTGTTAGTCTGGTCTCTCATTAATTTTTACCGACGTAGAAAAACTGATCAAAACCACTGAAGATGATGCTAAAAAGCCACACATGCATGCACACAGCATGTTGTTAACAAGGAAGTCACATTAGCAAAGTTTGTTTATGCCACTGACAACAAACCACTGGCGCTGCGGTTAGTAACTGGCTCCTGATTGGTCCAGCCGCAAAAGAGACAAGAAATGATTCGCTATGAGCTAGCCAGACCCTCTGCTTTAAAAAAAAAAGTAGGCGGGGCTGGTATACCAGGCTAACTAGACTAGTGACTAGTGATTAGTGACCACTGTAGCAATCTATGGACTCCAATATATTTTCTTATATATAGACCTGTGTTGTTTGTATCGTACCTTGACAGTTTCGACTGCAGTCTTCCTCAGAAGCGTCACTGGGTGTTGCAATGACGTGTGGTGTCAACTGGTTTATATTGGTTTTGGCGCTGCTCTCCTACCTGGATTGGTAGGGGCACAGCGTCATCCGCAGTCCGACTTACTCAGCACAGTATCCCAGGAGTGAGATGGCAAATATGCTTCTTCATCTCGATTAACTGTACTGGGAGAGTGGTTCCTGATCTCGATGGCTTCCTTGATCCAGCGGTGGAGCTTATTGCTTTCCGTGCCTATAACTCTGGCTTTGTCCCAGTCCATGATATGATTCTCCCTCATGCAGTGGTCAGATATTGCAGATTTGAGTTGTTCTTGTTCTGCTTGGCGTTTGGTTGCTCTTGTACATGTTTTTGCTGTTTCTTTCTCAGTTTGATGTTCTTTCTTTCTTGTGGAGAAAGATCTGCCTGTTTCTCCCACGTAGATAACATTGCACTTTTGTTTTATGTTTGGGGTGTACGAGTAACTGTCTTAATTTAACATGTGGTTTGACTGGAGTAATGATGCATGCATGTCCTGCTCTAAATAGGCTATTCAATTTATTACTATACTATAAATCCCATAGGGGATCCAGAGTAGAGGGGGCCAGGTGTGGCCGATGAGGCCTTTGGGGGTGTTGTGGGTCAATCATCAAAACAGTGTTGAAGGAGGGTGCCCACCTGATGACCCCAGTGAAGCCAGCAATCCCCTTTCACTCAGCTTCTCCTCCGTAACATGAAGATGCCATCACCTCAGGAGCTATTCTTTACATGAGATTGTATTATCTAGTCATCATTGTCAACAAGGTAGAAATGAAGTTTAAGAAGATTTTGCAGCAATGGACAATATGAATATTCAACCTATGGCCCACAAAGAAATTATTGCAATTAATTTCTGAATGTATTAGTTTATTTTATAATCAGTTTACGCCACTAATAAATAATAAATATTATACATATATATAGTCCTGGGACAGCCAAGGACAGCTCTTGTCTCGTCAATCAGTCACAACAGCACTGACATTAGAGTTAACATTACAGTAAACACAAGTCAAACTAAAGTGCATAGCTTTGTCAGAGCTTATTGTGGGAGAGAAAATGTGATGCAAAAGCTGTCCTGAACAAAAATGGGTTGTATAAGCACACAAGGATCAATAGATGACTGACATAAAACACAAATCATACAAAACTTAACAAAAGGATCAAGTCATTTTTACCTAAATTGATGCATCAATATTAAATGTAGTTTTAATGATGTCCCTGGGGAAGCTGCAGCAGAGTTCCTACACTCTGACCAGATCTTCTGCAGTGGTTTGGATGTACACTCTCTTTGTTCCCACACTGTTCTGTTACCTCAAAAACAATAGAGTCAAACTTAAGCAGATCTTTAACTAGCTCCCAGAAGATACAGCAAAGCAACACCATCTTTCATTTCAACAAAGAGAACAGTTTTGATCAGTCCCAACATTAGTGCCTAACAATACCTCTATGCACTTGTGAATGGAAGATGAATCTCAGATCAAACTTCAGAACTGATCATGTCAAAGTGTTCAAATTGAATACCATCTCTATTGTTTTCTAGCAGCAGAGAAGAAAAAGAGCGAGCACAAACTTTTGGTAGCTTTTGTAGCTTTATCAAGTAGAAGAAACCAATACATGTTAAACCATACATCATACAATGTAAAGTATATCCGTGCATACATCAAACACATTAAAAAGTCTTGCGACCTCTACCAGGAGATTTGTCTTTACAAACATACAGAAAATTGTATGGAACTAGTGTTTGATCTCAGTGCCCGTATGTCGTGTGAGTCAGGTGTCAGTGCGCGGTCACATGTTTGTCTCCTGAAGTTTAAGTAAATATGCTTGGACCTGGAGGAGTGCTGTGTTCTGGACTGGAGCTAACCCTGGTCCTATCTTTTATTGATTGAAGACTTTTTTTCTTACTACCTTATTTTTTGAGGGCTCTCTGGATGAGTGATGGCGACTGCTGCTCTCTCATCGACCTGACAGCATTTCAAGGTTTTTCCACAAATCCTCTAATGTGCACTCCAGCAGTGTGCCCTTCCATATCTGGTCTGATGGCCAGCCTACATGCTGATACAGTACATAAGCCCAATCTTGATTTCAGCAGGAGACAGCCACTGAACACTGAACACTGAGCACTTGCTAATTAAAGCTGCACTACCTAGTTTTCTCCCTTGTACTTGAGCGAAAATAATCATTCAGTCAATAGTACAGCATAATAGAAGTCACCTAAGAAAAAAAATCCTGTGGGCTGTATTATGAGCATTTTGTTTTAGAATGAAGGAAGGAAGTTTACCCAATTGGGCGCTCTGATTGATCTACACAAAACCCAAATGTATGAGGAATAATGTGAGGTAGCTGATGCTTTGTTTATTTATGTTGCACAGTTTCACAAAATCAGGTCGAGCTTAAATGAAACCACCAGAGCCTAGCATTTTCCCCCTAAAATCATAATCACTCTATTCTTATTTGGTTAGGGTTAAAATACTGTACCCAAGATACAATATTATTACACATGCATAGTTGACATGCTGTATAGGTTGTGTTGCCAAACATTTCAGCCAAGTTTTTCAGAATCCAAAGTGAATCACGATCTTTGTTAAATCAGAATCACACACTTCTCTCACCATGTTTGAGCTCAGCTGATGAAACCCTGACTGACTTCCTGACAAGCAATCTACTCTTGATGCAAATCATTTACATATTTCCACAAGTGAAAATAGCTCATTTATGGGCTTTAACTATGTCCAGTCTTACTCTCCTTAAGTTTATTACCAAAATACATCACAATGCACTGAGCTAACTCAGTGAAGTGTATATAAGCAACAGGAGGACAATGACAGGGCTTCTTGGGGTAAGGCCTAAAAAGCATCCCCTAGTGTATTGTGTCTTTCATAAATAGACCAATATACTATAGTGGTCCGTTTCCCCAGAGATTACAGATGCGTACCAATGGAGCAGTACATGCATTGGCCTGTGAGAGTGCTGTTCAACGGCTGAAGCAGTAGGCACTGGATGATCTTTTTAATGTAAAGCTTGTAGGTCACCATATAACAATAACTGCTGTGGTTTTGATTGATTTGTTGACGTCTTTTTGTGTAAATGTATATTAAAAACTTCTTCATGGCAGCCATGTTTGTTGTTATTATTCTTCCTCTTTAAGTATGCATGGAAGTATAAAAACATTTGTAACACAGGGATATACCATATTTACATACATAGTGGCATAAATGAACCTTTAGGCTTCACCCAGCTTCACACAGGTTGATTTTAGGTTGCATTAGCCGCTGTAACTGCAGCAGTAATTTGCTGTGCAATTCAACATGTACTTTGTCTTTGCAGTGAAACAGGCTTTGTACCAGACACACATCTTGGAACCAGAAAACAAACAGCTCTCTAACGAAACATTAGAGAACATAGAAAACATGACTTTAGTGCTCCACTGGCCGAACATTAATATTCAGAGCACTGTCAAAGTACTGTACAGTAAGTCCCTATACAGCCTCATTATCGCTGCTCTGTTCTAAAGACCAGACAGATTCAGTTTTCATTAGGCCATTGTTCAAGTTGGTGAATCAAAGGTTTCCAGATCTGAAGGAGGCCCTGCAGCTGGAGAGAAAAAGCACAAAGAATAAAAGAATATAAAGTCCTGGTAAAGTGTCAGTGCAGTCAGTGAGCCACATGTTCAGTTATTCTCTTTAAAGCATAATAATGAAATCATTTGATCATGAGTTGAACATGTCCCTATTCTATCACCCAATGGGTCATGGTCTCCCACCAATTATCCACCACAGATTCTTCACTTAACCAGATTCAGCCCTGATGAGTGATTAATGTGCAATTTCACACATTTTTACAAAGAGAATTTGGAAGTGATTGGACAACTTTTTTTTATCCAATCAAAGCAGCAATTGATTTGACAAAGACTAACAATAAATTGATAAAATAGTAAAATAATTGAATAAAATATGGTTGATTAGGTTTTTCTTAAGATATAGCAGTACACAATGTTTTTCTTTTTCAGTGTACCATTTTGCTAACAAGTATTCTCGTTGATGTTGACAAATCTAAAACCCTCCCACCTGTGAAAATACTCCCACACCATTGGTCCAAAGCAATGTGAAGTCAAACGACTGACAGTTTTGTTTTGTGAGTTTGTAAAGGTGCAAATTGTGTAAAAATCCAGTTTGCAGTGCAAGACAAACACATGCAAGATAGCGTTGGTTTGTTCAAGGTCTCATACAATCAGTCATTCATTTCTTTGAATCCCCATTTTGTTGAGGCCCATGGTTCTGTTCATACTTTCATCTTTAGGGGATTTCATTTTCAGGTCAAAGTGATTGCATGTTTCAAAACTGTCACAACAAAATACACTCCGATAGTAACACTCTCAAAAACCAAACCTAGTACCTTACAGTCACTCAATATTCTTTTATATTTACACACTTTTCATATTTACTATTTGTTTCATATAGTGTTTTTTTTTTTCACCATTCTTGCCTTTGCTTAGTTATTCTGTAAAATGAGCAGCCGATTATGTAGCAACATGAACTCATTTATTATAAAACACTTTTTGTTTACAAGAGCCAGGTGAAACTGGGTTGATGTTAGCGTCATTGAAGCTTCTATAACTGTGAGATCTGCATAATATAGACTCTAATACTTCAATTTGTGTGAATGACATCTTAAAACAAAACAAAAACAGAAAAACCCACAACATGGATTTGACTTTTACCTATAAAGTTAGGTAAATCCACTGCCAATGTGACTGCATTATGTTAACTGCGCCACTGGGGATGAGTCAAGACCAGGGAGCACTCAGGTTAAACAGAGGAAGGACACCAGCCCAAAATACATAACACAACAGGTGGGGGTCAGGGCCACAAGCCTCACAACAGTGGATTATTTTCAGCAAAGACACAGATGTCATTATGTAATAGAACTAAATGTGATGATTTGTGCTTGGATTTTTTTAGCTCATTTTTAACTTTGTTTTTATGTTTGTCAGATGAGGAAAAGGAATAGCTTTTATTGTGAACTGGAGAGAAGGAGCCAGGCAGACACTGAGTTCTGAGTCAAAGACTGAAAACAGAAGTGGCAGAAAGGACCAGTTGTTTTTAATAGTCTTTGTGAAAGGCACTGTTGTGTCGTTCCCACACAGGTCACACACACTCGTCCTCTGCACTTGAAAAGAGATGGGGTCCTCTCTCCGGGCCAACATTCCTTCTTTATAATGAAGTAGACCTCAATCCATTTCAGAATAGGCCTGTGGATACGATACAAAGAGATTGAAGGGACCACAAAAACAAGTCAGAAAGTCCTGTCAATGATTTTTTTCGAAGTATTTTTGTGCTTTTTAGAGAAAATCACCGGTGGATTTCTGACCTTTATGGGGCCTCTGCATTTGGAATATAGCACAATGGTTGAGTGGTTATAAAATTCAGAGAGTGCAGCTTTTAATATGAATGTAGCTGTATAAATCAGTGCACTGTCTAATAAAGACACCCTTTAAAATGGTCATATAATGGAGACAAGTGCAAGACATTCCAGTAAATATGCTTCTGAACCTGCTCAGAGCTGCTCAATACATGAGCATGGTCTTGAAATTAAATAAATATATATATATGCAAGCAGGTTCTTTATAGTATTTTTTGATTGTCTGTAAGTAGAAAACAAAATGAATGAATGAATGAGCTGGAACACTGTGTACATAACTGTCAGCTCTATTGATTTGTGCTTCAACACTTACATGCTAAATGCAGGTTATTATCCGACAAACACTTCTCACATCTGTGCATTTACTTGGTTTTCCCATT
>JAVQKC010122739.1:0-11031 GCA_036025475.1 Philypnodon macrostomus
ATGAGGCACCTAATTTATTTTTTCTTCAATACACAAATGCAATACCCATACAAAAGTAAATGTCTCCCATGTACAAGTTATGCCAACCAAAAATAATTACATTTTCTTCATCTCACTCATGTAAATGATGACTACTACAATGTTTTTATCATCTTAAGCTACTTATTAGACAGTGATTTGCCCAAATGCCCCATTGATTTTTTGTTGGTCTGCGTGTCTTATCATGCAACTGGAATAAAAAAATTATTAAAATGTTGCATTTGCATTTTCAAATCTGTATTAGTTTAGCTGTCATATTTATATTTAAGAAGCTTTAATATGGACTTCCAAAAAATCCATATTACATTCACACTTTCATCAATTTATAGATACAAAGGATTATGACCAATGCGCACCGGAACAATGGATGCTATTGAGGCCAAAAGAAATGTTCCGAAGATATCCCACTCAAACACCATAACAAAGAGATAATATGTCTTGTGTCTGTACATTTGCATCAAAGAAGACAAAAGGTACAATTTTTGCATCTTCACAGCATGGATCTCGATCAAACCTGGGGAGATCCTGGCTCCATTGTGACTAAATTCTGGTTCACATTTCACACACGTTTCGAGATGCTAGTGACTCGAACAGGAAACAGGGCAGAACGCCTCCAGACATCTGCAGGTGGGCCCCTCTCCACTGTGGGACGACAGGGGGTGGAGAGACGCCTGGCGGTGAAGTCAAGGTGATTCTTTGATGAATTCATGGGGTTTGTTCACTATTCTCTTCCGATTGTTCAAATAGTATTATTAAAATAAAGATATAGAAGAGGCAACTCCAGGGATTGCATAGATGGGATTGGACAAAATATGTGATGCAGTATCTTCCATAGATAACACTAGTTATATTTCACTGTTAATTAATGGTTGAGTAGCGACTGGTTAGTGAATATGGCAGGGTTGGGACTAACAGGATGAAAATGAAAATAAAAACCAAAACTTTGGGGATGAAGTGTTTGTGAAGTGATTGTCAGTTAGTTGTCAGACAATAATTCACTTTCAAAGTGCCGGCAACGTCTCTATTTTCTATAAACTCCGCCAACTTCAGGTTCACCAGTCAGTTCTGTCTGCCTTCTATAGATACTTAATTCAGTCAATCGTGACATAAAACATAACAGCCTGGTTTAGGTCACTCTTACCATTCACCGTAACCCTTTCAATAAGATCGTAAAACTCAGCATTAAAATCATTGGACAAGAACAGGAACATCTACAACAGAACAGTCAGATCTCAAGCTTTTTGCACTGTGGTACCTGATTTTTGTTTGTGTGACTGATGTTTGTTATTGTGCCTTCCTTCTTTGCATTGCAAGTTGACGCTGCTTTTACAATTGAAGTTCCTAAAGGATAAATAAAGTCAGTTGAACTTGAACTCTCACAATATGCATGTTTAGTAAACTTAAAGCCATACTGTAGTTGCCTACCTAATGGGAAAAGCAGAAGATGAATGAATGATATTCGCAGAGTCATTCTCATTGTATGCCATTGCAAAGCCTGTGATTTTCCTGGGTAAAAATCCTATGTTATGCAGTGCCAAAGCCAAACCTGATTTATGTTATGTATTTTAGCAGGTTCTCAATCACACTCAGCCATTACTACCCATATGTTATAATGATGTTAAATTCGTTTGAGAAGTTAGTGAGATGTATGTTGACTCTACTTGCTCCAGTGGCATCTGTCAGGGGCAGCCCAGGTCTTTGCCCTCTCTTCACATATTCATATCATTGCACCATGAAGAGGATCTGCAGTTGACCCTTGAGCAGCTTCATTCGTCCCTCTCTGATTTGAGAGCATGATCGGACTGTTGCAGATAGCACATTTGCACTTTTCAACTTCTACTACTAACTGAGGCCATGATGCTAATTCATGCCTGACTCTGGCTCATTATAGTATAGGAGAAATTAAGGCCTTATGAATCGATTATTTAGCGGATTTAAAACAGGCACTGGCGAACTGATCATCATAATCAGTTGACTGGTGTTTATCATTAAGTCTTATGCTAAGTACTATGACTTTGCCCCGAGGTGAGATTTCTCCTCTTTCAATTTAGATTGTCGTTTAAGATGCAGACTTAACTTTTTAATCAAGCAAATCAAAACAAACGCCCTTTTCACAGTGGTTTCTTCTCTTTGTTAACATTGTAGGAATCAAAAAAAAAAATGGACAGAGAAATATTATTACATATATAAACAAAGAAAATATTAAATTATATTACATTTAAATATGAATTGCCAGACTTCATGCCAAGTGGCGCATTCTGCAAGGCATGTCTCTCTCCTATAGAAATAAGCAAAGAAAAATAGACAGTAAATATTAAGTGAGGGTCATATAGGTATTGAATGCGAGTGAATGGTTGTCCATCAGTGCCTCTGCCTCAGGCCCATAGTTACTGGCATTGGCTTGTGATCCTTTGCAACAACAGAAATAATCAGAGAAGAATCATGGACAGGTGAATTGGTGAGTCAATGTTAGTATGAAGAGTGGTCTGTACTTGAGACTAACTAACCATTGGTGTGATGCATAGCATATAAATATATATATACTAATATATAATAATATTAATATAGCATAAATATTAGCATATTTCTATAATGTATAAATGTCCCTGTGACCTACTTGTCCACCTCTTAAGGCCCATAGTTGCTGGTATAGTCTTTGAACCTCAGTAACCCCTAATGGAACTAAGTGGAATGCAATGAAAACCAGTATTATGCAGGTATATTTCAAACATATGGTGTAGTTTTCCTCCCTTTTGAGCTAATATTACCATACATTTGAACAGTGCCACAGTATTGGTCCAAAATCAAAGTCCTGCTCATATCTTGCTCCAGCCTCAGAGAGAAGACATTTGTCAAGTGTGATTTTATAAAAAAAAAATTTTTTTTTTAAAAGTCTCGGCTCCTATCAGCTCTGCTTTGAAGTGCTGCTGATACGGCCATGTTGAAAAGCCCACGTGTAAAAGTTCCAGCGTGAAGAGATAAAAAGCTGCTGAAATGATCCAAAACACAGCCCCCACTCTCCCCTCCCCTCCAGATTCAGTCTTCCAGGGACGCACCATCAGCAGTTTGTAAAAAAAATTAAATAATAATAAAAAATGGGCCAAAAAATCACAAAGCATGCAATGTCATCCATACTGTGATTTACAAATAAATATATATATATATACAAAACAGAGACACAATTAGGAAGTAAGAAAAAGTCAACCACATCAACCTGTATAAGTACTTTTTACAGTTTTTTTGTCAGTTGATTTAAAATGAATGATAAAAAACTTGCCCAGGTCGAAAATGAAAATTGGTTCAAAATCGATCTACCTGGTAACATAAAGTCACACATTATCAAGAAAGAAAGTTCACCTTTGATTTAGTTGATTTATAGTTCACATCAAAATAAATGTAACTAAACATGATGATGCATTTTAAAGGTAAAGTAATGATGCCTATTTTATATTTGGCCATAAATTAATTATTCTATCGTATTGCCAATAGGTTATAAAAAAATTTTCTTTGCCAATTTAGAAAATCAACTAACTGTATAGCAGCCAAAGATATTATTTTACATCTGAAACCTTTTGACAAAGTTTAGATCACATTTGATGATGATTTTATGCAGAAATGTGAGAAATACTTCGTATTAATACTAATACTATTAATACAAAAACTGTCACTATCAGATATTTGAGTGCTTATGTATGCACCTCCATAATAGAACTCTCTAGTTAAAAAATAAATAAATCGGACTCTGCATCTTGGTCCTGATATTTGATGTAAAGTGAATGCTAATATAATTTTCACCATTACCATAAGACACTAATATGTATCTATATGGTACATATCTGTCTCTGTCTTAGTTGGACTGTGGCAGTAACAGTAGATATCCATCCATCAGAATCAATGAATTAGATAGAGCCTGTGTTAACGATGTGTATGCACCAGCCTCCCATTCAAAATGCACTAAAGGTCTGTGAGGTGAAAAAGAACCCATTTCCCCATGTGTCACTGTGTTGTACTTCTGCTCCCCTGACTGGCTGCAATCATGTTATTACCTGCTCCATTTGTCCCTATGGCTCTGAGTGCACCTAATGACTGCTGATGTACTGCTGGCCTCGCCTGTCACTGCTCCACCACAAATATACTTTTTCACAGTCCAGAGTCTCCACCTGACTGTTTTCATGCCAATATTTGACCAACCTCTTTAGAAATAATGCAGGGTCAGAGTCATTGCTACCACTATGTTTCTACAGCAGCCATTCCCAAAACTAGGGATGCACTGAAATGGAATTTCTTGGCCGATATTTCAGTTACCAATTTCACCGATACGATTCCGATATTTCAGTTACCGGTTTGGCCAATACCAATATTTCAGTTACCAATTTGGCAGATACCGATTCCAATATTTCAGTTACCAATTTCACCGATACCGATTCCGATATTTCAGTTACCGGTTTGGCCAATACCAATATTTCAGTTACCAATTTGGCAGATACCGATTCCGATATTTCAGTTACCAATTGGCCGATACCGATTCCGATATTTCAGTGACCAATTTGGCCGATTCCAATATTTTGTAAACATGTTTTAGTCGACTTTATTTGTTAAAAGTCATAAATCTACATATGAATAACTGCTTTAATCTTCATTTTGTCCCCCCCCCCGATCTTAAATACTAAGCGAAGTCATCTATTTCATCAAATTTTGGAAACGACACTCTTCAAATAGCTTGGAGTGATAATTGATTGAAATTATTACCAAAATTGAGCACTTTGAGAAAGCCATGGGCATTGTAAAGCACAATATAAAACGAATCCATTATTATTAAAAGTGATATAATTGTTTACATTTTTAGTATTTATTTTTTAAAACTTGATGTTGTCACTTTGTCCACAAGTGTACAAAAGAGGAGCCAAAATTTGTTTTCAGGCTTGATGTTGAAAATGCCAATACTGTATCTACTTGCTGGCCACTTTATTAAGTAGACCTTATAAGAAACTAGCATTTGGTGTGGACCTCTGCTGATGTAGCCCACCCGCTTCATGTTTCATCATCGTCAAACCAATCTCTGACATCTGCAAAAAAAATCAACAAAGATTTTTTACCCCAAAAACTGCTCCTCAATGTTCTTTTTGGGAAAACTGTTCTATGTAAACCCTAGACATGATTACACAGCGCTATGTGAAAATCCCCAAAGATCGTAGAAATACTGTTCATTCTCATGCTTTATGTGTCTTGGACATATGGCCTGACTAAATCCATTGGCTTGATATGATGTAATGGGCTCATTAGCTAGTTAAGTTCTCTTGTAGGTAAATAGGTCTACTTAATAAAATGGCATATGAATGTTACTAGACAAAAATGGTCCATTGCAGTTGTCATTTGATTCCGCAGTTGCCAAAAGCCATACTGAGATGCTTATCCAGGCTGTATTTTGATCTCAACCCACTGTAATAGCTCCAGTCCATTACCGTCCCTGTCTTTTGTCCTGACATGTGTTTTTGAATAAGGGGAATGTCCACATAACTTATACTGCAGCCTCTCTACACTTTGCTGCCAGTCTGTGGGCTCGGAGCCATGCCATTTTCTCTGTCTGCTCTATCATCATCTCCACAATTAGATTTTACATTAGAGCCTCTCTTCACTTGCGATGTGTCCATTCACACCCATTTATTCTATTCAGCACTGTAAATGCCAGTTCTGTATAGTTAATTATTAGTGTGTCCATTTGTAGAAAGTCCTAACATTTGTCAGACTGCCTTTAACATCTCTTTGAAGGGTAGACAGATTGTAGAAACCAAAGCTAATGCTAATGTTTCTTTTGTCAGGGTTCAAGATGCTTAGAAATATTTCTCGGTGTGGGCCATTGTTAAATGTTGTCTTTCAAAGTTTAGAGCATTTACCCTTGAACTAGAAGATCATTGTAAAGCAGGTTGTGATGGTTTGCCAACTCCAGGCGTAAGGAGTCAGTATTTTTTCTTTTTTTTAATGTGGGCCACTGCGAAATACAAGGACTTTGTGTATCAGTAGATAAAGCATTTACTCCCGAACTAGTTAATCCCTTGGTGGTAGATGTGTAACAATTTACCACCACTCTCTGTGGTCTGATAGACTGATAATTAATTATTTCTCAAAGTCCAGAATACCTCATTGGCTTTTCATTTGTCCACTCAATCCCATTGGTTCTTATCTGTACAATGAGCAGTGTTTTATTTTAATTAACTAGTCCCTTAGTTAATTTAATGTAACATTGGTGTGCCCATTATAGAAAGCCTTCACATATTCACCATTTGCCCTTAACATCTCCGGAAACATTATGAGTGTGGTTGTCATGGCACTGAATGCAAATAAACCTTTATCTGCTTACATACAGAAACGGCCCATTCATTTTTATTTATTTTTTCAGTATAGAAAAAAAAACACTCAAATGCCACCTTTCAACTCCTAAATAGTTTCCTATTAGATATGCAGGTAAACACCGTCCACAATAATGAATGAGAAAATGGCGCTAAATGGCAGCTACGACTTATACAGAGTGGTGTAGGTCAAAATCACTTAACCTTTGAGTCTTTGTTGATTTTAATGTTAGTGGCTTCAGCTTGTTGAGGCAGAGATTGTGAGGAAATGCCAGTAATGAACTAAGAAATAATTTTATATACAGTCCACGTCTGCAGATTCTAGGTGTGAACGTGATAACTCAAAAACAAATTGCCGGATCAGTTTCAAATTTTACACACAGGTACATATCATAAAGACGCCCCCGAACTGTATTGTTTAATATTAATTAAGTAATGAATTGATGAATGATCTAAAGCTGTAAACGCAATAACTCATAAAAGTCTTTGAGGGACCTTTTTCAACTCGACGGTTACATATCATGAAGACGCTGAACTGGATTGAGTTTGGTAGCACTAAAATTAAAATTATCTCAAAAACTGTATGGCAGAACACCAACAAAACATTGCTATTTTCTTTACCAAGACAGGACACTTTTGCTTTGTCAGTCCACTGTGATGAAGATGTTAGATGTAGTCTGTTTTGTGGCTATACATCTCTTTTGGTCCACTGACTGATCCACTGAAGTATTGGTTGATCTGAGAAGTGTTGTTTGCTAATTTCCTGTTCTCTCCTTCAGCCACACAGGTCAGCGCAGCAGAGGTACAAGACGTCTTTCAAGAGACCTCCTCCAATATCTTCCAGATCAACGCTAATGGTAAATGTGGGGGGCCAAATTGTAAAGCTGCACAAGTGCCACAACCATCCTTGGTATCTACGCCTTAAATATGTAGCTGATGAATGCATAATAAAATATAAATAAATAATATTTTTTTTAGTTTTCTAATACAATTGAATCATAAACTCCAGCTTAAAAGTGTAATACTGTAACCTAAACCAAATGAGGTGAAGATCTATTCTATCAACAATGTATTTTATCTTTGAGGCAAAGAGCCACGATGATGATATGATGAAGGCATATCTTAAAAGCAGCTTCAATGAACTGTCATGTTCTTTAGAAATTGATTTTATGTATTTTATGCTGACAAATAAAGGCACACATGGATAACACTTTGAGGTAGGCTAATATATTCAAGCGGCCTGTAAATTCAGCTGACTTTCAAAATAAGAGTTTACTTTTGACAGGGACTAAAGTTGCCTCTGATGTAGTTGTATGACAGATTTTCAGAATAAATGATGTTTTTTTTGTCTTTCATTAATGTTTCTGTCACTCTCTTGTTCACTTAGTCGTCACATTAGAAAAGAACCTCCAGTCTTTGGGCACGTCTCGAGACACACCAGAGCTCCGGCAAACTTTGTAAGTCATTTCTGTGTTTTTGATGTGTAAAAATGTTTTATCTTGGCTTCTCCTTAAAATTTTTCTCTTTGTTTCATCACATTCATATTGATTATACTATTTTGTATTTATTTATTTTTTTACTGCCAGCAATTACCAGATTCAACGCTGATGACAAAGTGGCCAATCTAAGATGATTGTGTCTGTTTAAAATGCATTACATCCCGCTGTGTTTTGCAGGCATGTCATCAATTGTATAGACAGTCTTGGAAAACTCACTAACAATACTGGGCAGGCTTTCTATTTTCAACTTCCCATTGTACTTGAGTTTTACTTACTCAGGATACAAACAACTCGTCCTCAGCCTCCGACCGATGCAAATCACTTTGGCTCAGTTGTTTTGTGTCTCAGTGTGTTGCATGGCGTCCCGGTTTGTCTAAGTTATTTGGTGAAGCTTTTAAAGAAAGACATAATGATTTTTTACAGCTCATTAACTGGAGTCTGTTGTGTTCTGTTGCAGTTTCCTTAGATACACTTTTGTACTGATAACTTTATTTCACAACAGATTTAATTAAAAATCTGTCTGGTATTTTTTATTCCATTTGTATGAAATGTTTGCATCTTTGGAACGTTTTAGAGGAAACATTGATGTTTCATGACATTCATTTAGCAACATTATACTTTTTGTGTTATATTTTTGGACAATGGTCACTCTTAATTGATTTTAAAAGCACAGCATTACTTGAACACAGCTCACATAAAATACAACAACATATAGACACATTTATAATTACATTTTATACAATCGGACCCAGTTTCACAATATACTGTATTTGGTATGCAAGACAACGCACCCTGCCCACTCGTCAATCAGTGCAGTTGCATGGCACATGACTGCATGTTCTGACTCTATGCGAACATTTAAAATGCATGTAAGGTTTAACATTAACTTAATCTTACACACATTCATATTGATTGAGCAATTCATTCTAATGCATATACTGAATACTGAGCCCACTTGAGCATACATGTTCACCAGGCATGTATATAGCAGAGCTGGCCACAGTAGCGAAATACAAGTTAACAAAAATTCAGTTCATACTATTCTGACACTTGACAGCCTTTTTGTGGAATTAATAGTTTTTCAATTCACATCTATGTTCATAGCACAACAAAGGCAACAGTCTAGTTAGATGAGATATGGACCCTCAATTCAATTTTATTTGTATAGCCCTATTTCACAACAAAATTGCCTCAGGGGGCTTCACAGAAAGAGATGCATGTAAACAATAAACAAGGTCATTGCAAACAAAAAAAAACTTAATAGACAATCAATAAACACACAGACAAAAGAACTGTCCCAGGACATCCCCTGTCGTTAGACCCTCCATCGCGGCAAGGAGAACCTCCAAAAAACCCATTTATGGGGGAAAAAAAACCTTTATGGAAAACCACATGATAGAAAGATCCACTCCCAGGATGGACAGGCTATAGATGTGTCCAGGACTGATGATGAGGTCCTTATGCTAAGAGCTCAATATGCGTGTGTGGATGCAGCAGGTTTAGGGGTACATCCAGATTAATGAGGAGATGCAGCAGGTTTGGTTGGGGGGGACTGAGATGAGAACCCCAACACAGGGGCGGCCAGATATCCACTGGGACATCTAACAGCAAGCCAGGCATCTGAAACAATATCCACTCTCCCAAGAGGGCGTGGGACAGGACAACATGTGAAGTACATTTGAAAAATGCAGGTCGAGATATACAAGTACTAAAATGGTGGTTGACTAGAACACACATAATGCATACTCGAAAGAAAACACCACTTCTCCATGCAGGCAAATGGACCCAGATCCGCACAAAAACAACTACTTTTTAGTGTTTAGTTAAGGGCAATGCAGTGGCGATCAAACTCCATGCTTTTCTTGATGAGACCCTATTGACTGGACTTTCATTTTCTTTGTGCCTGTCTATCGAGCGAGCTGTTTTCCTTCTGAGAGTCTATTGACCCGAGCGCTTTTTGTGAAGGAGGCAAGTGTGTGCCTGCAAAACAGTTCACTTGAAAATGGAAATGAAAAAATGGCTGGTTGAAGATCACTAAAGTGTAGAGAGAGGTGGAGAGATAACGTTACAGGGACTTGGTTGTTGAAAGTTAGGATGACCATTGTTGGTGCAGTGGTTTTGCTGAAGTTGCTTGTGTGGATTTTGAAGGAGGCAGCCATTGTGGTAATTGTGCTGCTTACAAAATTTACCTATTTTAGTGCACAATGCACAAAGTACAGAGCTGCATTTTACTTCAGTATGTTTTTTCAGAGATACCAACACTGAACCTAGACTATATTACGATAGAGGCTTAGTTTTTCTTTCAACATTGATGGTTTAGTCATACAAAACCAATAGTTGGTCATTGTTTGAACTCAATCAACAGCCACAATACAGTTTTCCAAATCAGTTTCAATTCATTTCAATTAAACTTTATTTGTATAGCCCTATATCACAATGCCTCAGAGGGCTGCTTACAAAACTTACCTAAAGTGCCCCTTTAGAACAATATGTCCGTTATCTGAGCTTCCGTCCTCAGTATTGGCACTGACTGGAGAAGCTGGCATATGTATTTTAATGATACATACAGTAAGCGTCACTGTGTTGAGATGTAATATTTTCTACTTACAGGGGGCAGAAGTAGCCTATAGGTAGAGTACTTCAATCAGTCCATACTGTGTTCTTGGGCAAGACACGTCACCCTATGTATGACTTGTTGGGACGGCTAAAGACTATGAGCAAGAATAACATGTATATCTTTAAATTGCACATAAAGCTGAACGCATTGAAAACATTGGGAAGTTTATTGCATTTCTGGTCTCCTAGACAGGATGCCAAAGGCTTTTTCTTTAGTTTTTTTTACAGCTTAAACCAGGACAAAACTAGGAGTAAATAACCATAGTTATAAGCATTAGTCCTTATTGGATGTGTAGTCAATGTTTAGTCTTTGTATAGACCAAGTTTGTCCTGGGTTACGCCGAATTTACATTTATTTATTATATCGGCGAAAACAGCGTGTCGCCGATATTATGGAATCACGTCGGTGCGCGTCCGCGTCCGCAGATCCTAGCTGTGAATGCGATAACTCAAAAACGAATTGCCGGATCAGTTTCAACATTTGCACACAGGTGCATACCATAAAGACGCCAAACTGTATCGATTTGGGT
>JAVQKC010122741.1:0-14503 GCA_036025475.1 Philypnodon macrostomus
ATCCAGACAAATCAAAAAAGTGATTAAGGTGCCCGTTGGTAACAGTTGTAGCAGACGTACGGGGCAGACGTACGGGGCAGACGTATGGGGCCGTTTTCGCCAATATACACCTTGCTGTCGGGGACGACAGCACAGGCCTAGTGAACAATATAAAAACCCTTAGAAATTACACAATGTCGTATTAAGGTGCCCGTTGGCGCAATAGCAGTTGTGGCAGACGTGCGGGGCCGTTTTACCGATATGGACAGATTAATCAATTATTAAAATAATTGTTTGCTGCAGCTCTAGTGTACATAAAGTGAATTAGTCTAGTAGGTAATATACAGAATGTGTACTTATCCTTATGTAGGCTACAGCCTTCATCCAGTCTTGTGCTTGTTTATTCTGCTCTTGGTATCATTTCCAGGTTGTGTATTTGGTATCATGTGCACATCTGCTCCATGAATCACACACCCTCCTCCTCCTCCTCCTCTTCCTCATCAGTACGTCCTGAGGGGATACCACACCCTGCATGGGGAATGGACTTGTCTCTTTGAAGGAAGTGCAAGTCCTCAAAGTCAAAGGTTAATTATGTGGCAGGAATAAACAACCTCTCCAGCACTTCATTCTTGTCGATCACTGGCTTCAGTGGCCATACTAATGCCTCTGCTAAACACAGAGGGCAATAAAGATAAGCAGGAAGAGACAGGGTTAAACTCAGTCCAGATGCAGAGATGTAACACGGTGAGACATCTCCTCATCAAAAAAATATCCCGACCTGATTCCAGTTGATAATTACATTTGGAATCTTTTGTATGCGATATGGCGATAATGATGATGATCTGCTATTATGCTGATAAATGAAC
Source organism: Philypnodon macrostomus (assembly GCA_036025475.1). Lineage (NCBI taxonomy): Eukaryota > Metazoa > Chordata > Actinopteri > Gobiiformes > Eleotridae > Philypnodon > Philypnodon macrostomus. The sequence goes on from JAVQKC010122741.1 coordinate 846, forward strand.
ATTGGATTGGAGGTACATTGTTTGGTAAAATGACATTTTCTATCTCATATAAATATATGTCACATTGCCTAGCCCTACCCGGGGTTAAACTCAATCCAGATGCAGAGATTTTACAGCATGAGACATTGTCTTGACTCCAGTAGTGTGGCTGAGACTGTAATGGCAGAAGAAAATTGAAGCTTTCTGCTATTCATCCAAACATCTGAGTGTGGTTTAATGGAGGAAGTGGTTGAATTATGCCACAGGGACATTACCTTTTTATTCAGCTAATTACATTTGGGGCTTTAGCGGTGTAAGAGGATTAGAAGCCATTAACGTGCTTTTATCCCAATCATTTATTTCATTTATGTCATTTTTTGGAGTTGATTAAGACTTTTTGGTGACATAATCATGTTTGTGAAAAGTAGCTTACTTAAAGGGTCATTTTGTGCTGAGTTTACCTATAGATTAGCATCTTATAAAAAAAAAATATATATATATATATATAGGTGTTTAAACTGTCTCTTCTGAAAAAGCTCATTATGCATGTCCCATTAACACTCGTTCTCCCTGCTGGCCACATTATGGTACACATTAGTATACAGTTAGCATTTTGGCTGTGGTAAAATTCCAGATTTTTAGGTTAAGTCCCTACAGAAATGCATGTATAGATTTTTTTATAGATTTATATTTATTTATTTAGATTACTATTGTAAACTCTTTTTAATGTTATGTCTGAAAAACATTTTAAAGGGTCTATAGACACAAAAGTAAACCAACACATTCAGCTCCAGAGAAGGTCAGATACTCAGCATATAGAATTTCTCAAAGCTTTTAATAAAACAAAATATAAATCTAAGTTTGTGATCAGGAAACAACAATAAAACGTGGTAGATGATCATTCATTGTCATTGATGAAATGGTCTAATGGTTATCACTGTGTCTTCATTTGAATTGCATGGAACACATCAATTGCTCCTTGGGGACAGCTTTGACACATAACCTCTATGGTCGGATGAACTGGTAAAAGGTTGTTGGGTGTGAGTGTGTGTGTGTGTGTGTGCATGCGTGTGTGTGTGTGCATGCGTGCGTGTGTGTGTGTGTGTGTGTGTGTGTGTGTGCAATTGTGTGTGTGATGGTGGACAGCAGGTGCGAGATGTGCACAGGTCAGTACAGCCCAATGAACATAGCACAGCTGACCCCTCCCACCATGGACTCATTTCTGATCCCCTGACAAACACTGCAGCCAATTTACTGCTGCCCATAGCCGGGGTAAGTCCCTGACACATAGTAGTATTCATGGCTCTCATTATTGGCTGACTGAGACACTTCTTACAGAGCCATGGAGCATTGAGACTGAAACACTGAGCATGACCAGAGTAAAATCATTCAATTGATCATTCTTTCTTTGTTCATTGCTTTTTGATACATTGACATGGCAGCTATGTAACGCTGACAGCCTCTTTGACCACCACCACAACCAGCACATACATACATGAAGACACTACTATATCTGGCTTAGGAATTGAACCACTAACGTTTTGATGAGCAATGTGCACTTGGAAAAAATGTAGGAATTTACCACAATACAAATATATATACAAATATTACTGTTTGCCATAGTTAGATATAAAGCTTACCTTAGATTTGGTATATACTGACATAGGTTTGTTATTTACATATTCCTATATTTTGATACCTAATCTTTATAATAGAAAGTGTTTTGTTGCGTTTGATTAAAAATATAAAGTTCTCTCTGTAACATACACACATTTTATTAAAAGAGCTGGAATTGAAACTACAATGTAAACAAATACAGAGGTTGAATCTTTAGAATGGCTCTATTTACTACAATGAATATAGGTTTGGCTGGTCTCTGTCACATTGTCTCTTTCTCAGCAGTTGTTTATCTTTCTTGTGTAACCCTGTTCCTCCCACTCCATTTACTGGCTTCACATACATTACTTTAGTGTCTCACTTCTGCGGTGCAGTGCTTTTAGGGGCTGATGGCCTCTCATAAAAGGGAAGCGAACCTTAAGATGGGTTCATGTTTACCTCCAGGTGGCTTGCACTCTTGGCTCACCTTTGCAGTTTGTAAATAGTGGTAGCAGGTATAGAAACCTAGCTTGTCAATGGGACTGGGATAACATTAGGTTTCAATAGGCAATAGTAAACATGGTTTTTAAGCTTCTCACACCAACTACCATCTCTCAAAATATTTGGCTTACAAGTACAATTTTATTGAATTAAAGTGGGCTTGCCAAGGACTAATGCACTACCAGCTCTGAAACAGGTCTAAACCAGTCAAAACTAAAGTAGTAGTCCGTAAAAAAATAAGAAAATGTTAATAAAAGAAAGGATTAAAATTGACTATATGGCACTGTGCTATGGTGGAAAGCAGGTAGTCTGTAGAGGCCACGGGAGGGACTGAAGTAAAACTCAACTACTATTGGTCAAAGTGGTAACCCACTAAGTCTGACCAGATGTTGCTGTAGAGGCCGTGGGAGGGGCTAAAGTAAAATAATATAGAACAACCAGAGTCAGATAACTTCTTCTTCTTCCTCCTCTTCTTCTTCCTCCTCTTCTTCTTCTTCCTCTTCTTCCTCCTTTTCTTCTTCCTCCTCTTCTTCTTCCTCCTCTTCTTATTTTTCCTCATCTTCCTCCTCTTCTTCTTCCTCCTCTTCTTCATCCTCTTCTTCTTCTTCCTCTTCTTCCACCTCCTCTTCTTCCTCCTCTTCTTCTTCCTCCTCTTCTTCCTCATCTTCTTCTTCCTCATCTTCTTCTACCTCCTCTTCTTCTTCCTCTTCTTCTTCTTCTTCCTCCTCCTCTTCTTCTTCCTCTTCTTCTTCCTCCTCCTCCCAAAACTTCATCATTTAAATTTAAATGCTTACAAGCATAAATGAAAGCATGTTCATAGCAGACTTATACATTGAAATCCCATGATGTTAATGTTTACTTTGTTGCTCACCCACGCTATACACCATAATATATCTCAGCAATTAGTTTGCCAATCCAATTCAGTGTTTTATTTGTGCTTGCTGGGCTGGCACTTTTTGCATTTGCAATTACAATTGTCCCGAAGCAGCTTATTTCCTCTGGGGATCAAGTATATAAAATAACACAGCAACACGTTATTAAGATATGATTTTGATTTAAATCATTATAGTTATTAGAATCAGCTACAAAGCATTACCACTGATTGCTACTATGAATACTATGATCTGGAGTTAGAACTAAGAAGGTTGTAGTTATAACCAAAACCGCCCACATCCACCCCATTAATACTAGCCCTGGACATGCTGTGATTGGCTGCAGGGCATCAGCCACACAACGTCCCAAACTGACTGGTCTCAATTTTATTTCTGACAAATTATGATGAAATAACTATATTTTTTTTGTAATGGTAAACATATATTGACCAGGCCTTGACTCAAACTGGGATCTACTAGTTCAGGGGTAAATTCTTTACCAATTGAGCCTACCCGGTTGTGAGTGGAAATTCACTAAAGCAAATCTTTTTTTTTTCTTTACTTACATCTTGTGGCTGGATTGGAGTTAATATCTTTGTCCCTATCTTGCAAGGTTTCACAGTGTTCAGTTTCACAGTTCAGTTTTTGGCCTTTTAGAGATCATTTTTTAATATATCATCAAAATCAAACCATCATTTTTTTATCAGTTGTTGAAGGATTATGCTCACCGAATTAACAATCAAAGCCGTGTTCGACAAACCAATCACGAACAATCTTCAACCAAAACAAATAAATGCCCTGTATTAGTAGTATCTCAGCTTCACAGTCAGAGCAATTTGGTAAATGCATTCTTCTCCTCGCGCCTACATTTCACATGCAATTTCATATAATCATACACGAGGGAACCCAGGGGTTGACATTTGAGCATTCGACTTTGTCCCAGAACATGTTAAAATAAAGCTTTTGTTGATCTCTGCAGGCCACAAAGCGACATGTCAGGTAGTCCAGCTGAGATGCCTGTTAAGCCTAGTCCTATTTGACAGCCTATTATTTCCAGCACACAAGGTGACCAGCAACTTAAATGTAATAGCCATAGACAGTTTTTTTGTGTGCTGATTAAATTGCCTGAATTTATATAGCACTTTTTAAGTCACACACTTTCAAAGGTAAAGTAGCCCTTCAGCCACACAGCACAGACACTGATGGACACTGGGCAGCCATACCTCGACTAAGGCCTCTCTGACCACTGTTTTTTTGTGTTCAATAGCTATATAATATTGCTGGCATTGTTTGGTTTGTTGTAAGATGGATCAAGAATAATAATTTGTTTAAAAATGGTCAATAAGGGGCCAAGGAATAAATGATTTTTTTATGGAATATGCATCATTGCAAGATATGGCAAAATAGTTTTCATTTTTAGATATTTTCCCTAAACCACAAGACAAAGAAGTGTTATATTTTTAGATATTACTAAATGCACCCAAATGAATTTTCTCAAAAGATAGTTGAGATTAAATCTGAACTGGATCCCTGTAACCGACTTATTTAATCATATTTCACTTTCTTAAGCTTTCCAAATCGCAGACCTAGTTACATATTCATGAAGCCAAAACGTACCTGTGAGTCACTGGGGACTCGGGGTATGTAGAAGAGGATTAAAAGTTGTGTGACGGCTCCAGGCAAGTGTGAGAAAATCATTAGATATTTGCTCAAAAAATATGTTGGAGAAGTTTACCTCTTGTATCCTACAAATGAAGAGGGGTTTGAAGTGTATGGGCTTAGGAACTACATGGTATATCCCAAACGTATGGTGCTTGCAATATCAGCAAATGCATTATCTATATAGTGAAAAATTAGCAAATATATTTCTTTAAGCAAGGGTAAAGCTCCTTATTCTTTTGCGCTGCAAATAGATGTTATATAAATTAATTTGGTCCTGTTGAGCTTTTGTATGGTTTAGTCCTATTTTAGTCCTGGTTAGTTCTGGTTTAAATCTGGTTAATCCTGGTATAGAGTCTTGGTTTAGCCCTAGTTGAGTCTATAGTTTAGCCCTGGTTTATTCCTGGTTGAATCTTGGTTCAGTCCAAGTTTAGTCCTGGTTTAGCTCTGATTAAGCAATGGTCTAGTTCTAGTTTAATTCTGGTTAGTCCTGGTAGAGAGTATTGGTTTAGCCCTAGTTGAGTCTATAGTTTAGCCCTGGTTTAGTCCTGGTTGAATCTTGGTTCAGTCCTGGTTGGGTCTTGGTTTAGCCCAAATTTAGTCCTGGTTTAGCGCTGATTAAGCAATGGTTTTGTTCTTGCTTAACTCTGGTTAGTCCTTGTTGAGTCTTGGTTTAGCCAAAGTTTAGTCCTGGTTTAGCTCTGATTAAGCATTGGTTTAGTGCTGGTTTAATTCTGGTTTAATCACTGTTTTGACTAGAAAATAATGCACAATATGCAAACGTTCTATGTCAAGAAGGATCTCCAATTAACAGCAGCTATATTTGATTAAAAAAATCGACATAGTTTCATAAAATGGTGCAGCCCTGTGCTCTCACCTCCACACAGATCGTTAGACGTGTCTTTTTAGTAGAACAGCTGTTTCGGAGACCTGTTAAAAGCAAAAATGACTTCACAGCACAGACACTTCATACTGCCTCTTTTGTCTCACAGCCCCGCCCCCTTCGCGATCACATTATTTTCAACTTCTCTTATTCTGTATCCCACTGGAGAAGGTGAAAAGACTAATGGTGTTAAATTAACATAACCTCATTATCTCTGCGACAACCTTGATAAATAGAGTTTGTCTGTCAGGGCTGCACACAATGGTATGTTTGTTGACACATTTGAGTTAATATTGTCTTGATCTTGGATGTAAAACAACTGAACTAAACTCAACAAATGATCTGGAATACAATCAGGATCTAGTATTTTTGTTTTCTGTAACATTACGGGGCAAGGGGGGCAAGCTACTGTACCTGATATTTTTACTTTGTATTTGAGAGAAAACAACTACTGGTAACAGTAGCATACTGAATGACGCAGAGACTCTCTATGAGCTGTATTATAATTTTGTTTTATAGAGCCAGGGTAACTTTTTTAACCAATCACATGCGTCTTCAAAACAGGAGCACTCCGATTGGTCTGCAAGATCCTTTAAATCCTTTATTTATCAAGATTGATCAGGAATTCGGTGAGGGAGCTGATGTTTTATTTCAAAGTGGATCTGGAATATAATCAAAATCTAGAAATCGGTACTATTGCAAGATAGGGCTAAATAAGGGGTCAGTGAACAAAAAAATATTGAAAATTTTTAGTGGATTTATTGTCATTGAGGGAGACCCTTGGATTATTTATCCTCATATTACCAGTGATTACTCTGCAAACCTCATACCACAACATTTGCATCATAAAGAAATTAGAACTTGCATCTTTTTAGCCCACGTTTGAGCATCTCCCAATAATACGCCTTTTACTTTATTGCCTTCCCCTGCACCTGTATCTTCACACGGTCAGACAGAATCAAGTAACGAACAGTGAAAATTCAATATAACCTCTCCACCAATGCATTCTAATGAGCAAGAGGTCTTCTTAATTTCCTTCACGTCTGCACCAAACAAATAAAGGCTCCTTCTTTGTGTGTGTTTCGTGTCTTGCAGATATTAATGAGTGTGAAAGGGAACCCTGCAAGAACGGAGGCATCTGCACAGACCTGGTGGCCAACTACTCCTGCGAATGCCCCGGAGAATACATGGGCCAGAACTGCCAGTACAGTAAGTATACTCTGGTACAGCTCAAATATTAGCCTATTCAAACCAGCGTAGTACTTCTGCTGACTTATGTGTTAATTATCATTTAAATGAGTCCTCAAATCCCTCGACAAGACAAAATTATGCACATTTTAGTATTTTCTGCAAATGTTGAATTTATACATACACTCACTGGCCACTTTATTAGGTAGACCCATTTACCTTCTTGGGCAGCTGTGGCGCGGTGGGTAAGCGGTCGCCCCGTATACTGTTGTTGTGTCCCTGGGCAAGACACTTAACCCACATTGCCTATCAATGTATGGGATTGTGTGATTGGTGTTTGGTGGTGGTCGGAGGGGCCGTAGGCGCAGACCAGCAGCCATGCCTCTGTCAGTGTGCCCCAGGGCAGCTGTGGCTACACAAGTTGCTTAAGACCACCGCTTACATCTTTGTGTGTTGAGAAAAGCCATATAAAAGAGCTCAAATAGTTATGCATAAACTTGCTTGATTTAAGGGACTTTAAAATGGCATGGTTGTTGGTGCCACGGCGGTGGCGCAGTGGATGCTCGCCCTTCAACCGGAGGGTTGGTGGTTCGAGTCCCCGCCCGTGCACACGCTGTCAGGCCCTTCCGTGGACCCACCACCCGCGGGAGGTACCATAAAGGGCTGGTGCAATGTGGATCGGGCAGTGGTCAAAGGTGGGAGTTCCCCACTTAGACTGCTGCCTCGGTGACCCGGTTTCGGACAAGCAGAAGAAAATGGATGGATGGGTTGTTGGTGCCAGTAAGTTGAAAATGTCAAAAATGAACGATCTGCTGCGTTGTCTAGGATTTACAGAAAAAGCTATTGAGAATTAAAAACAATTTCCAGTGAGTGGCAGGCATTTAGGCGAAAATAGTTTGTTGGTGCCAGTGGTCAGAGACTGGTTGGGGATGACTGAAAAGCAGCTTGTTACATAAATCTGTAGTTGTTGAAGACATGGGCTACAACAACAGCTGCCACTTTATTAGGTACAAAGTCTACCTAATAAAGTGGCCAGTTAATGTCTGCTTTTCCTCCCCGAGCAAAAACATTCATGGTAATTGTAAAGATCCTATACTTGACTCTGATAAAAAAAAAACTAGATTTCTAAAAGCCATAGTAATTTTGTTCTCTTTCTTTGATGTTGCAAACGTGATGTTATCTACATCTTCATGCTTTTGAGCAGACAGCATGTGTTTTTCTTGTGATTGTAAGACTTTTTTAGCTCCCATTTATCTAGGAACACATTACGATTTAATTTGATCTCACGCCGAGCAAATGTTCTACCCTTAATTCAGCTCGGAACCGTGGGCAGCCTGTACTTTATGTTGGAACGATTGTAAATCTGCAGAGAACGAAAAAGACAAAAACGATTTAGTCTAAGTTATTTGGTCAATGGCGCTTAGTTGTATTTTCCTTTGTGGATTGAATATTTGTCCAGTGAATTCCCAAATGGTTAATTTAGCAAGCTTATCAAAGTTACAAAGTGCTCAAATTTGTATTCAAGGGAGAACAATGCAACACCGTAGCTTTCTTGCAAGACTTGAGGGGTGAAAGAAGCTTCATTCACCCTGCAACATCTCCAAATGTTTCATATTTCCACTTTAGGACTACAATTCAGCTGACTCACAATATTGTTGATAATGCAATATTCACAGTGGATGAAGTGTGTAAATCTTTTTTTTTTTTCCCCATCGGCCTCACAGGGCCACAAGAGCGCTGTTCCACTTGTATAATGTATACACGCCTTAAGCTTAAAGATCCATTAACATTTTGTGGACAACCTCATAACTGTAGAAACTGTAGGAAACTATATTGCTCAGGGTTATAATCTTCTCAAATTTAAACTATAATCACTTATACACTCACTGGCCACTTTATTAGGTCGGCCTTGTACCTGCTGAGGTGGTTCGGGCATCTTTTTCCGATGCCCCCTGGACGCCTCCCTTGGGAGGACCTAGGACACGCTGGAGGGATTACATCTCTCGGCTGGCCTGGGAGCGCCTTGGAGTCCCCCCCCAGGAAGTGTCTGGGGAGTGGGAAGTCTTGGCATCTCTGCTTAGACTGATGCCTTCGTGACCCGGTGCCCGGATAAATGGAAGAAAATGGATGGATTGACACCCGATGTGGTCTTCTGCTGCTGTAGCCCACCTGCTTCATGTTTCTCAAACCAGTCTCTGACCTCTGCCATCAACAAGAAATTTTCACCGACAGAACTGCTGCTCACGGAATATTCTCTCTTCTTCATTCTCTGTAAACCTTAAAGGTCATTGCATGTCAAAAGTCCAGTACATTTCTTAAACGACCTTGGTTTGGCACCCACAACCACACTATGTCCAAAGTAAATCACACTGCTTCTTGTTTCTGATGCTTGGTTTGGAGTTCCTCAGGTTTGTCTTAAACATATATGCGCAAGACAAAATCCATCGGCTTGATTCAGCCTGATGTAACTGTGATGAAGCTGTGTTTGCTCAAAGGCACAAAATAGGTCTTCCTAATAAAGTGGCCACTGAGTATTTGACAATAATAAGGGATTAGCAATTCTACTAGTGATGCACAGATATATACAAATAAAAAACATGGCTTACTAGAACATGTTCACAGAATATCGGTATCGGCCACATTGGTAACATTGGTGCATCCAAGTCAAAACCAGAGCCATAGTGAATTGCAGATTGTGGGTCGCAAACTGCTGCAGGGTTGTTATAGCTGTAATCGTCCGGAGCCTTTCACATTTTAAAACAATGATATGGCCTTAAATAGGCAGTTAAAGACGCAATACTGAGCCGGGGTGATGACTGTTTAGGCCTCATTAAGCAAAGGCATCTAAGGGCTAGGAATAACCGTTAGCTAAGAGTGTTGTCTATGCTGTCTTTTCAAGCACATATACAATTCAGTGAGCATGAATTTACTCCAGAAATGACTAGGTTAAAATGATCTTCAGTGCTTTTTGTACACTGTGTCTTAAATAGTATAGTGTGACTTTCACATTTCTGATACCAATGCAATTTTTCCTCTATGGGGCTCACCATACAGTTTTGGACAAAATCAAAAAAGACTATAGACTCATAATGGTACTTCATCAAAAACATGTACCATCTGTTAAGCATTTTTCTATAAGAACTCCTTCTTGCAAGGCTGTTTTTTAAACCAATAGACAAAAAGCAAAGATGTGGGAAGCCTCATTCCCACCTCATCTCATTTAGTCACCACATCGGCTCTTTAGCTGTTTAATTAAGATATAAAATTAGCATTGTTCCCTTTTAAATAGCTCGAATTAACCAGTAATCATAAGTGCGGTGTGTTTCATTATATATGCAGAAGCAGGTGCATTTCACCCAGCTCATTCATCACCTGTGAATGCTTCATTGTATGGTCAACATCTGTTTAGTCCTATTTATGTCTCTTCCTCTTGCCCCCACTCCTCATTAGTATGACTGTGCCGTGGTTCATTTGAGTGGGTGTCTAATTGGTTTAGGCTGTAGAATCTAGAGCCCGTGCTGAAATGGACACAGGTATAGAGCCACACTGTAAAATACGACAGGGTAATTATGTTTAAAAAATCATCTAGGAATCTGCCTTAAAAATACTAAGTGATTTAAACCATTCAAAGTTACACCAATTATTTTTTTTATAGTGCTGTCAATCAATTCATTTTTTAAAATCATATTATCACACCTTTTAACTGAATTCTGTTGTTTTTGTGAAACTACAAGGAAATATATTGTGAGAGAAACTCAGTTTAAAGCAGCTGGATCGGCGAGTGTGTGGGTTGTGTGTATAGAGCCTATTCTTTTCAATGGACATATACCGAATGAGCTATAGCTCGGCAAATATTAGACCATTTTTCTGCAAGAGGAGGGACAGAAAGCTCCAAGCGTGTCCGCCTGTGTTTCAAAAGTATAAATGAGCCTTAAGGACTATGGCCAGTTAGTCACAGAGTTGACGCACACAGACAGATTCACATTTGTACAGTGGGAGCAATTTTTGTTTAGACCTACACTGAAAAAAGTAAAACATTGCTCTACTTACAAATTGTGTAGTTATCATTCACACAAAAAATCTTTCATTGTTGTAATAGATCATTGCATTCAACTCACATGGACTATTTCACATTTTGAGATGCTGTATTATTTTACATTCGCTTATTATGGAAAATCCTTCTATCAGCTTTAATCCACACATTATAGATTCAGTTCAGATTTTATGAATTGTATCAACGTGGGAGTTGAATGCACATATATCTAGTTGGATTGATTTAAAATGAGACAATAAAAGATTTTTGGTGTGTGAATGTTACACTTTTTTTAGTGTACGTGGTTAATCATACACCAATTGAGAATGTAGACATGTATTTTTTGTAGGCATTAATTTCCTTAGATTTATACAACATCAGCTCAAAATTTTGCAGTGCAGTGTAAGTGACGCGTGCTGTCCAAGGCTGATGTATGGTAAGGTGCCACAGGCCAGGGCCCGGGGGCTGGCCATCTCCGCGTGGCGACGGCCGCCTGACAGGCACCTCGTTAAAGGCAGACCATCACTGCCGCCAGGTGTGAGCCACTGCCACCACCTCCATATCAAGTGTGCTCCGAGAGGTTTGCCTTACAGCTACAGCTAATGCACATAAGTGTTTGTGGTCAAATATATTCCAATTACAATTCAAGGTCAAACCAGGGTCACTCACCATTGTGATTAATTTATAGTTTAAACATGAATAATGAACAATAGAGCTTTTAGCAACATGTCACCATACAGTATGTGCAGGTGTGTGCCAAGTAAAACAAATGAGGCTACGCTACAATTCTGTGTGGCTAGGACACATTAGCCCACACAAACGACACATGCTCAAAAACCCTTGGACATAGCAATACGATAACGAAGAAAGGACAGATTGTGTTTCAACATATGCCAGTCATTGTTCTCACTGTCTGTGCACCTAAAGGTTGAAACTCTTAATAGTACGTCCACGTGCAGATTGAAAAATTGAAATGACTACCTTTATGATTATATGTTATCAAATACAAACTGCCTATTGTGTGCAACTATCGGCTCCACAAGGTATAATGATAGAAAAAAGTGATTTTAAGCCACACAATTTTTATGAAATGCAAAAAGGCATTTCTGTATCCAGTTTAGAGTAGAAATCTAATCCAGCCAAGTGTACTGTTTGTGCTACTTCCAACCCAAGTAAAATGGAAATGGTTGTGTTAGGAAGGGCATCTGATGTAAAATCTTTGCCAATTAAACAAAAAAGAAGACCCTGGGAAACAGATGGTTGTCTATGGTGAGATAAGTCGAAGATATTGGTGATATTACAGATAGAGCTTTCTATGCTTACATTTCAACCTGGAGAGACTCACAGAAACAGTTAGGCATTAGAGCTGATTTATTGAGCATGCTAAAATACATGTTTGGTGCTTAGGCCCCAGTGGAAAGACATGTGCATGGAGATATATGCTGAACGTGTATGAGTAAGTCTTCCCCCCAGGGCCTAGACACTGGTGGTGGCTTGAGATGACCAGACGAGAGTAGAAGAAGCGAGAGCGCCCAGATGAGAGGCAGAAGGAATGATGCAGATGAGTGGTGATGGTGGTGATGGGGTGGAGGAGGGTCACGTCATGAGATGGGTGGCTGAAGATGTGGTTAATTGGATGGTGGAGAGCTGGTGGAGAACTGGTGAAGGGCTGGTGGAGAGCAGGGAGGAGCTCCAGGTGAGAGGTAGATCAGCTGATGCAGCAGCTGTCAGTAGTCTTCCAGTTGAATTTGTGCACAAGCTTCATAAAGCTAAAAAAAAAAAAAAAAAAAAATTCAACAAAACACTTGCTAGTATAAAGATAATAACCCAATTTTGCCAAAAATGTTATAGTGATAAATTCCAAGGAGAAGAAATGCTAAAAATAATAAATCTTCCCCAAACAACACCCCCAAAATCCAATTATCTATGTGAAAAAACTCAGTATAGATTCATTGTTAGTGTTGAGATGTATTTTCATGGTAGTGTCGAAATGGTGAGTCACACAAGACATATGTGTTGAAGTATAAGCCCAAGTGATTTACCATAGTGAAATATACTAACTCACACATGCACACATCCCACAGTGAATCCCCCCCTGGACCATCCTCAAGACATTATTCACTGTCTGTCTATAGAGCAGGCTCCCCATAGCCCACGGCCCACGGTTTTAGCAGCTGGATAAGGCTTGTTCTCATTGTTCCATTCTTTCTTTTGACTCTTGGCTCCCTGTTCCTCTGAAGTGCAAGTCTTCTCAGCATTTTTATTGTCTGCCAGTTTTCAAATGCTTAGCCTACATTTGGAGTCAAAGTCACACCGGCTTTTTGGTGACCACTGCTCCAGGCGTCCCCCCAGGGCTACTTTATATGGACATTTCACATTTCATCCGTCATGAGAGCCCAGTGCCTGTGGCTGGACTTTGTGCTTGGGATGTCCTGGGTCTTTGGGGAATCATCTCAAGTTCAGCTTTTTTCTCCTGCCACTCGTACAGGATTATAGTTCACAGTCACACACTCAAATAAGCACAATGTGGTTTGAAATGTTATCAAGCTCCTATTGGGAAGGCCACTGCAACTGAAATTTCACTTCAACTGTCACTTCCATTTAGATTGTTTTATTGATCCAGTAATGGTGATTAGTGAAGTTGTTCAGTTTGAAATATTAAAAGAGATCATTATATTCCCCTTTTGAGCATTTTGAATCAACTGTTACCCTCTTGATTGATGAGAAGGTTAGCGCCTCTGCATACAGAGTTACCATATTACTACCGCACTATAGGGCGCACTGGATTATAAGGCGCACTGTCAATGAATGGTCTATTTTCAAACTTCCATATATAAGACGCACCGGACCATAAGGCGCATTAAGCGAAACAAAACAGTCAGACAAGTCAGTCAGTCAAACTTTATTAAACGCGTTCACAATAACTCTCAACATTGTTCAAACGTTA
>JAVQKC010122766.1:0-17188 GCA_036025475.1 Philypnodon macrostomus
GGTAGGAAACATTAGTGAATGTACCTCACATTGTATGTTTATTTAATGTACACATTAGTAACAGTTAGACTTTTGATTTGTAGGTTTTACTGGACAAGTCCTCACAGAAATGTTGGAGATCACAATAGTGTTTTCATGGTATGTTCAGAATTCTCTCACCACAAACACTACTGTTTTCTCTAAATTCATTCCGGAATTTTGAACATTCCATTTGACAAGCATTTTAAAAGGTCTATAGTGTCACAATCAAAAATTCTTTTCACTCTCCTCCATCACCACAAAAGCAGCAGAACCATCTCACTTCTCTACAAATGATTAGCCATCCACACCACAATTTGTTTACTAATAATTTCAGAGACATATCAAAATGAGAAAAATGACGCTCCTGGCTAATATCAGGACACATTAACCAGGCAATGCAGGCAGTCATTGAGTTGTTCTACATTGATAACAAAGACAGCTAAAAGAATTGCTCAGTGCAGTGGACATGATGGTTCCTGTGAGCTCGAGTCAAACTGTTGGGCTTTTTGTGAGTATTTACCAGGAAGATGAAGTCGGGCCTCTTGTTGTTGATAGACACCGGCGAGCGGCTCAACGAGGTGGAGGTATCATCAGAGCTTTGAGACGAAGGGTGACGGAAGGTCTGACCAGTCAGCTTTGAGTCACACAGCTGCTCCTCAAAATCTGCAAATACAAACGAGAGATTAAGATGATTCTCAGTGCAATTACCAGTCATGCATCGTGGTTAGCAGTAATCAATAGCATGATAGGAAGAGATCACTCCTATTGACCTGCACTTTATTGACCAAAGCTTGGCATGTCATTTCACACTACAACATTATACATTATGTCATGAAACAAAGTAGTATCCTGACCCCGTTCACGCTGACAGCAGATTTAATGGGGCAGCCCCGTCAGCTCCATATATAGAGAATGAGGTTGGGCTCTCACTGGGACGCTATACATGCCGTTCTGATGGCGTGGGTTGCTTGGAAACACACAGCCTGATGGCGACAATGTAAAATAACAACACCTCTTCAAATCTACTGAGGTGAGATCAGAGCCGCCCATATGTGGATGTGTTCATCATGTGGAAAGCACAGACCTCCACCAAGGCAGCTCATTTAATTTCAATATAAATACCGTAATTTGATAAAATACCGGATGCAGACGGTGATCTGGATCCATTTTCCCTGGCGGAGGTAACGAGAAGAAGGCACTGTACGGTCACTATAATTGCAGGGGTCCACTGACTGGAGAGGAAGATCTATTGTGGGAACTAGCAACATATAATCTGTTTACGTAATGAATACAGCAATTACATAATCGTATATCGTAGCTAGACAATGGACCAAAGATCACTCATACACAAAAATACAACAATGAATACGGTATATAATGGTGTCAGTGCAGTGGGTGTACAGTAGTAAGCAGTATTGAAAAAGTCAGGGTTGGCTCCGTGTCATCTGAATGTCAGCCATTATTCTCTCCAATCCACAATTGCTTTGCCCGATTCTACACAAAAAAGTCAGTCCAGCTGCATTCAGAGGCATTTTCTCTTTGTTCATTGATGTATGTCCTCCCTGTTTTACTGTAGGTTCTCATGCTCCTTTGAGCTGGATCATGAGTCCAGAAATATGTGTGACGGGAAACGTTCATTTACAACAGCATATACGTTTAAGTTATATCAGTGAATCTAAAGTCAGTATTGTAGTAAAATCTGGTCAATTTGAGTTCTCTATGTTATTGATGTTCCAGGACTATCATTTCTATGAACCTTCACCCTAACCATGGCCCTGACCCTAACCTTAACCAGTTGATATTCTGCCCCTAACCCATAACCAGACACAGTGACCAATATATCACCCTAACCATGGCCCTGACCCTAATCCTAACCATGGCCCTGACCCTAACCCTAACCATGGCCCTGACCCTAACCATGGCCCTGACCCTAACCCTAACCATGGCCCTAAACCCTAACCAGTTAAAATCCTCCCCAAACCAACATTTTTAATGTTGACCCTGGAACATCAGCTACACAGTGAAATGAGACCTGCTCATGTTTCTAAATGCAAGCCAAGCAACTAAATACTCATTTTCAAGGGTGTAGCCCGCCTCCGGCCCTTAGTTGCTAGAGTCTTTAGCGCTCTGCAAACTCAAATACATATACGTTTTACTGCTAATGTCATCTTGAATGTAATCTACGCCTCGTCCACAGTAGAATTTCTCATTATGTTAAACTCTCTTTCTTTATCACATTGTAAACCGAGCCTCTAACAGCCTCTAGCCGTTTGCTGTTGGTCTGGTGAACACTTTCAAACACACGCTTAGGCAGGTGTCGCATTTCTTTTGTGTGAAAATCTGTGAAGCTAAATAAACATATACCAGCGTTTCGAAACAAAAGATGATTCTGTGTTTTTTTAGATAAAAAACTGCAGCCCGTCCGCCCACGGCCAATTCTATTTCCTAATGGCATCTGGGAAACTGCCAAAGACATGCTCCCGGTGTGGGGCTTGAAAGTCACTTTACGTTGCTGCTGGAGTTGGGGCTGATGTCTGCAGAGGAGAGGAAGGAGAGCTTATGCACACATGGCAAAATGTCCACAGCCTGGGGACAGATTTCTATAAACATATGGTCAACGTAAAGGCTGTGGGAGAAACTCATGGGCTGTGCATTTATGAGGACTTGGGGGGCAATGGTAATCAAATAGTTTTGCAAGAATCATCAGAATTACACATTGCATTGTTATTGGGCAGTTTTATTGGGTATAGGCCTATGCTTGTATAATCATCAGAGGAGGTAGAGGAGCCAATAATGTTACTCAGTAAGAGTACTGTTACTTCAAAATATTATTACTCAAGTACAAGTAAAAAGCATTGTGCAGTGAAGCTACTCCTTAAAAGAATGTATTGAAATGGTTACTCAAGTAAATATAACGGAGTAAATGTAACTGATTACTACCCACCTCTGGTTGTAGTGACTATGGCTTTGAGCGCTCTCAAACTGAGAACAGCAGGTGTTTTGCTGATTTCTGGTTTGACCCTGACGCTCCTCCAGACGACTGTCACCAGGGCCAGAACTACGAGTCCAGCACTGGGTCAGTTCAACTACACTCACTACAATCTAGGACCAGTCATGATGAGTTTGTCATATACCTGACTCTTGAAAACGTTCTTGTGCAGATACAGGAAGGTGATCTCAAACACCTGTGAAGGAGGCGTAAACAAGCAGCAGAGCTCCAAACAACACTTGTGTCCTCTGCTGCCCCCTAAAGGACTGGTGCTGGGCATAAAAGGGCAGATGTTAGCTGTAGCACCTGGGGATGACATCACCTTTATTGTCCACCAAGAACAGGTGAGTAGAGTGAGAGTTGGGCCAGTTTGCTCCGTCATTACCCCATCTCTCTCCCTTATACCCTGCTTAGGGCTGTTTACACAACCACACATGTTTTATGAATACGCATTAAAAGTGTGTTATCATGACTTTCTGCTGGGGTCTAACTGAAGAAGTAAGGTGGAGGTGGAGGCCACAAGATGGTGTTGTGAGTTTTTTCAGAGCTCTGGATCCCTCTGACCCAGAATAGTGGGTTACAAAGCCTTTTATACATTCACGGTCGTGTCTGTCTCTCTCTGGCAAATGGTATGCAGTTCAATCTAAACTCCAGTCTACCACTTTTGTAACCCCAAAAGAGAATAAAAAACATTCCATCAAAGTGTCAGACCTGACCAATGAAACTCAGGTGTTAGGTAGGTAGTTCTACATCTAACAGATTTCTACATGTTGATTTTTTTCACACAGTATAATAAAGTATACAGAACTAAAAGTAGATTTTGTTCCTCTCAGGGAGACACCAGCAGCACTAAGTACCAGGTGGACTTGGGCGATGGTGTCCGGGCCATCTACCAGAACCTGACGGTGACTGATGAGCCCATCCAGCACCGATACGAGACCCCCGGGATCTACAGAGTCAGTGTGAAGGCCGAGAACATGGCAGGACACGACCAGGCCACCATGTACATACAAGTCACAGGTCAGTTACTCTGTGGTTCTTAAAGTGAACGGGTACTGAGAAGTTCTTTGGCCTTTTGACCTGGTTTAGTCTGTGTTTAGTTTTTGTGTAGTCCTGGTTTAGACCTGATTTATGCTTGATTTAGACCTGATTTAATCAAATATGTTTGTAGGTGGTACTTGTCAGAATCATTGAGACCTGCCCTATTGTATGTGCAGTGTATGCTGTAGATAGAAGATTTAAAGTCTAACTAAACCGTGTGTGACCTGTGTTTCAGCCCCTCTGCAGGAAGTGCATCTGGAGGTAGTGCCCATTGCTGGAGTGAACCAGGAAGTGAATGTGTCTGCTGCTGTTCTCCCCACTGAGGCTAACCTCACTGTCTTCTACTGGTGGATCGGAGACAACCTGCAGGTAAACAATCTGACCATCTGTTTGTAATCATGCACAGCAATGTTTATGTTTTCATATTGTAATATCTTCAACCACTGTTGTCCTCCTTGTCTGTAGCCCACCTTGACTCTCCAGAACAGCCTCTTGACCAGGTTCTCTGAGGCAGGAGAGGTGTCCGTCACAGTGCAGGCATCCAACGGGCGCTCCATGGTCCAGGACACTAAGACAGTCAGAGTCTACGGTAACTCATTAACTACTGTTATTGAACATGTGTGTCATCAGTGTTAACAGGCTCAGGTCTCCTAAACCTAGAGCAATGTAAACACAAGCCTGTCTCCATGTGACCCGTACTCCCCTTACTGACCCAACCTGTACCATACTTCACTATGGAAACCCATCTTCAACGGGAAAATCAAAAAAGAACACAAACTATGGTGTGATGTGTGGGTCAGTATCAGCGGTGTTATGCAGGTGAGGCAATGATGAGATGCATGTTGGGGATGAGACTGGAACAATGTGCCCTTTTGTGTTTCAGAGAACTTCCAGGTGATTCCTCTAAGCTTCAGCCAGAATCTGGATGGCTTCAATCCCAACATCCCAGAGTGGAGAGAAGACGTGGGGCAGGTGGTCACCAAAATACTCTCCAAGGTACTTCAATAGTTTTGACAAGTAGTTGATCAAAATGCTGCATTATTGACATGAGGGTGTTTTGTTAGATCACAGGAGTACCTCCAGAATCCCTGGTGACTGTGGTGAAGCCAGGTCTCCCCACCTCCGCAGACCTGTACGTCCTCCCCCTGGACGACCAGACGGACAAGAGGAGTGTATTTGTTGACAAGGTATCAAATCATCTAATTTAGGTTTATTAACATTTTTTGGTTCTTGTAAAACTAACATATGTTCTCAACTTCAGCGAATTCCGACCATAATCCAGGCCTTCAACGACAACAATGTGACTTTTATTGTCCGGGGAGGTCAGCAAGTCCTGGTCATGTTAGCAGACCCCAACGCAGGTACGCCTTTTCACAATAAAAGTCTTCCCAATATGAGTAACTGCACACTTTTATTTTGAAGGATTGATAACTGCTGTGTCATTGGTTTATCTCCAAGGTGTTGGTATTATAGCTAATGACTCCTCAGCCGCTGAAGCAGACCTTGGTGCGTGCACAGGTTTTAAGCTTTGAGTGTGGATACCTTCTATTCAAACCTGGCCTGGTGTTAGGGGACTTGCTGTGTTTTGGTTCCTGAGATGATAGCTCTTCAATAACTGCTTCTGCTGTGTGATGTGCTTCTCTCTCCAACCCTTCTTAACAGATGGTCATAGTTTGTCATCAAAGTACAAAGTTATCTCATTTAGAATGTTTTTACTTTTCTGCTTCATTTGAAATTGGTTAGTAGTAGTAATTGATTTGTAGTAGTAATTGATTAGTAGTAGTAATTGATTTGTAGTAGTAATTGATTAGTAGTAGTAATTGATTAGTAGTAGTAATTGATTAGTAATTTAAAAAAAAATCATTTAACCATGTTCTCATGTTGTTTCTACATCAAACACACACACAGTTATTATGTTGAGCCTCTCTTGACCACTTTATGATGATCTAAATTGGGCCAAATCACAATGTGCTCCTGCCTGCTCCTGCATGGTCAGCAAACACAGTTAGAGAAGCATTGTTGCCACCACCATTTAGCAACATATCTGATTGGAGAAGAGGTGTGTTTGGCTGTGAGATGCTTTGTTTATATTCCAGCAAAAAGGGTTTTAGAAACTCCCGAAAACCTTCAAACATAAAATGTTGACCTACATCTATCCAAAATAGACTGTGACATGTGCAAAGCCTAAGATATGAGCTTTAAGTAGAACACTTCATGATACTTTTACTTGTTAAAATGTTTGGATGTTTATGAGAATGAATCCACCACTGTATAGAGTGTATCCATTCAAAATGTGTATGTTTGTGTCATCAATTTAGGCTACCATGGAGCTGCTGGAGGTCCAGGTGTTTGGGCTTTAGCAGTCCTTTTCCTAGTCAGCATCATCGCCACTGGCTCCTTCATCCTTTACAAGTTTAAAAGGTAAGATCTAAGATCTTTGTGCTAACAGCTAATTGCATGTTAGCACCCATAGGTGTACATAGAACAACAACTGCCAACAATATAAGCCTATGCATCCTGCATGCTAGCTGCCATAGAAACAGTGTGTGTCCATGTCTCTGCTAATAGTTATCAGCATGTCAACAATAGTTCTGCTAATAGATGTAAGCATGCTGACATCAATGAGCAGGGACAACAATATCACTGGCCCTTTAAGCACCTGCTGTGGAGAGACATTAGTGTGTAGACATAAGTTCGGGCGAGACACTACAGGTAAAACTCGTGTTTCCATTTTGTCAGCTTTCAGCGGGACACACTAAAGTCTTTATCATAATTAATCAACCATCATCATAGACTTATATGATCAATTCTAACTAAAGGCTGTTTTCTCAAAATGTTTCTCTCTCTCTGACACAATGATCTGTGATCTGTACTCACAGTAGCTCCTACAAGGACCACATAATCCGATCTCGTAATTAACAATATTTGTGACGTTTGTTACAGAAGGATTTGTTGAAATCTAATTACTAGACACATTTGCCACAAGAAACAAGTGTCTGATGTGTCTACAACATAAAACAAGACACTTAAACCTGGCTCTATCATCAAACAATCAATCAATATGTTTGTATAGCGCCTTAACAGCTACAACAGTGCACAAGGCGCTTCACTCAATGCATCACCACAAAAACAGAAACACACACAAACAACATGAATCCATCAACGTCTGTGTGTCACAAGCCAGTTTGAACATTTCAGTTAGAACGTAGATCAGGTGGAAGAGCCAGAGAACCTCCTCCCCTGGGGGGCCACTAGAGACACCTCCCCTGGGGGACCACTAGAGACACCTCCCCTGGGGGGCCACTAGAGATACCTCCCTCGGGGGGCCACTAGAGACACCTGCCAGTGGCAACCACTAGAGACACCTCCCCCTGGCGACCACTAGAGACACCTGCCCTGACAGGCTGGTAAACAGTTAGCAGGTCAGATAGGTAACATAGAGAAAGACCATTGATGGCCTTGAACACAAACAGGAGCACATTAAAATCCACCCTGAAATGAACTGGCAGCCAGTGTAGAGAGAAGAGATTGGGGGTTATATGAGCATGTTGTGAGCTGTTGTAGAGGAGGTGAGCATCAGCATTTTGAACCAGCTGAAGCCTGTGGAGAAGTATCCAATTAGGGTCATTTTTACACCAAATGAAATGACTGAAATAATTACAGTATAACAAACACGTGTTCTGTGTCTGCAGGAAAACCTATTCACCTGTAGTGTCTGCCTTAACTGTATAGTTCTGTTTATCCACATTCTCCAAGTCTTTTCATAGTGTACACTGCATTTGTGCACTGCTTTTTTCAACAATCAGTGAGCACAAGGCCATAGTGTTCCAGTGTTCCCTTTAACCACTTAAACTGAAGCATAAATCAATTTTCACAGTTTTCATGAGTGTGCTGCATGTTCTTTCTCACTTCACCAACAGCACCTGGTCATGCCCCAAACACTGAAATGTCACTTAATAAAAATGTACCAAACTACAGCCTCCATCTTACAAAACTACAAATCCCACAGTCCTTGGCTCAGGACTGAGGACACCTATCCCCCGCTGTTTTTCAGGAAGCTCCCGGGGAACCGTAACGTCTACGCTCAGATGCACAATGAGAAGGAGCAGGAGATGACCAGCCCGGTGAACCACAGTGAAGACACACAGCACATCATCCAGGGGGAGGAGTTTATCGACGACGACCTCGACTCTCACACGCTAGGTAACCCCGGAGGAAGCCCCGCCTTCCGCTCCCTTATAAGGACTACCACTAACCACTGCTACTAGAGCCAGCATTAACACCAGCAGCCCTCAGCACAGGTAATACAGACACTCCACTGTTTATACTGCCGCATGTCAGCATGTACAGGTAGAAAGTCATGCATTTGACTTATTGCTGACTACAAGATTATAGATGTGATGTGTTATAGATATGTTATAGAAGCATTTTTCTTTATTATTTTATTAGTATATCACAAAGCATGAACAATCAGGCATGATGAAGAGCTAGTGCCTGCTCAGCATGGTATATCACGCATGTCACGAAAACATCAAGATCAAACAATATGCATGTATGATTGAGTCTCACTGTAGTTCTAAACTAGCCGGACTGGTTATATGTTGAATGGGCATATACACATAGTTCTTGTCATAATAAGAAGTCCTCTAATTCAGTGTTTCCCAAAGACTGGACCATGGCCCATATGTGGGTCACAGTTGATGGTATTTTGGACATCTCACTGAGGTATCAAAGAGGTGTGTCACAAAAAAGCACGCCAATATGAGCTAGAAGTCATACAGTTAAGAAAATCAATTTGGGCTCAGTCTGGGAAACACTGATGTATGTATAGAGTAGTATTATAGTCTTTTTGCTCATGTTTGTACATCTTCTCACTGAAAGGCAACCATTCTGGAGTGGTCCTGAGTGTCAACTCTAGAGAACTCCACAGCTTCCTGACCAGCTGATGGCTGCCATGGCTACGCTAATGGGCTAGCACTTAGCTTAGCCCGGCTAACGAGCACAGGGACTCCACTCTGCCTTCCCCCTCGTCCTGTCCTGTCCCTTCTCTCTGTGTCGCACACTGACCTCCACTGGCCTCACCCCGGTACAGCCACAGCTCAACCACAGCTCATCCCTGGTCTGGACAATTTGTTTTTGGGAATATGGAGATTTGATCATTCACAACAAGACTAACTAGAGCTGTAGTTATTATAGTCCACACTTCTTTACTGTCAGTGAACTCCGTCATATGTAATGGATGAACAGTGCTTCACCAAACGGCCACCATCACAGCCTTAGACCCATTTCAACTGCAAACAGTGGACACTCCTCTGTATTAAACCAATGTGTACAGTTTGTGATACACCTACAGGCTCTGACAGTGGGCCTCCACAAATCACTACACGTGAGACTTGAGAGATTTCTGTAGAAAATGAAATACAAAAGGCACTAATATTTTTATTTTCTTTTTAAATCTAGCTCCATATTGTGCACACAAATAAACACAGCTGGGCAGTGGTGCACCTCAGAAAACGATAACAAAAGAGACAGGAGCAGCTACAGTCAATTAATAGTGAAGAGTCAGCTCCAATCACTGACCACTATTTAAACAGTTGAGAAAGAGAAACATTAGCTGCAGCATATAGTTTGGCTAGTGCAGTCAAATAGTATTAAAATTGAAAAACACATTAAGAGCTATGTGCTGTAACAGACCCTTTGAGACAATGGTGAGCACTGAGTTGTGACGTCTACACAGCTGGTCCATTGTTTTACTGTCTGTACTGAATAGGCTAAATTTCTGAGGTAACCCCCTCATATTCTGGGTCAAATGCATCATGCCGTCATGGAGGGAAGTGTAGTATTCTGTATTAGCCTATATTAGGCCCAGCCCACAGTGAACCATGTCTTTGTTGTAAATATGTATATATGAACAATCTCCTCTGTGTACATAATCCTTCTGATGTGTGTGAGTGTGTTTTACACTACAGTACAGTACTACCAAAATACACAAGGTCCTCAAACACAGCGTTCAGAATGGGACTCGCATCAGCACCTCTGTATACTTTATATTCTTTAACCATCACACTCACGTGACCTCACAAGCAAAGTCGAAGCTAGGCACACTGAGTGGTAATGGTACAATATCAAGTGCAGCTCATTAAGTTGGTTGGTAGCAACATGTGGATTGTTATTTTCTGCATTACTGAAGGCCCAATGTTAGAACTACTACACTGCAGAGTCATGTCTGTAGCTGGAAAGATGGCCTCAATGGGACTAATCTATCCATCTCATATTGTTATAAATACAGATACCTCCAGCAAAAAGCTGGACGTGTACATGTAGAGCTATCAAATGTGAGGGAATAGTTATCTGAGAGAGATTGGCACTAGACCTCACTACATTTGTAGCTGGGATACTAGGATCTACCAAGTGATGAATAATTAATTCATAACAATATGTCCACTATATTTGTTCCGCACTATGGTATGTCACTGTTTTTAGATACGGTCTATGGTGAGGGCAGACTACTGCACACATGGTCCTGCGCAGTAAGCTTAACCCTAACTATGGTTGTTTACTTAAGCATCAGTAAATACATTGGTACATGATATTTCCTAATGCGTATGTCCCATTTTCACTCCACATTGTTCTTATGCAATACTGGACACACATTCTCATTTGGAAACATGTGGTCAGGACAGTCCCACAGTGGTGATATGTAGATGATATTTTTGATACACTCAGTAGCTGTACGCACTGGTCGTGTTTGTTGACTGAAGATATGTTTGTATTTTTGCACTAATGATGTAACAGGAAGTCCGTTCATACCATGTACTTTGGTTTTACTCACGTTTTGTACATATTCTCTCATGTTTAGTGATGTGTCTTGAGTCCTCTTGGAAGAAGAGGATAGTGTTTAGTTTTATATTTCTGAAAATGTGTTGATTTTAAACCAGTTTGTCTCATCACCTGCATTCTGGAATAAAACACTCCCATAACTTTCTACATGTTTGTATGCATATTGTTTTTTAACAACATTTCAGAAATAACACTGAGTGTGTAAAGCCCTTTAACCCTGAGACCAAGTGGCCATTGTCCAAAGGGTGCACTAGGGGGCAGTGCTGGACAGATTGCCACTGCACCAAGTAGCATTGGAAGGATTGGTCATATGCAGAGATAAAAAAACAAAACCCTTGTATTTCACAATGGTTAAGAATTTTGTAAAACTAATTGTGTGCTTCTTCACAAACAACTCACACATTTGATTTAAAAAGTGGGCCCCAATTAAGTCATCCCTGGGAGATCAGTGGCATTTGAAGGATGGGTCAAATCAGAGATGGGGGGGAATCAAGCTTTTGAGGCTTCTTCCTGATTGTACTGAAAAAAAAAGTGAAGATTTGAAGCCTCAAAGGCAACTCCACCAGATACCAGTGACATCTAGTGGTCAGCAGAAACAAACATATGATTCACACAATGACCAGCTGTTCCATTATGTGTGGATTGTCCAGTATTTTCAGATTGAAGGTGTGACATTTGTGCCGGCTCAGATGTTTTATTTTTGTGAAGTAACCAGATCCTAGTTCTTCCCAATAGATGGTGATTTGACACAATCCTGGGCAGTGTTTTGAAGCAAAACCTCAGTGTCAAACTAGAGGTCAAATGCACAAAATATTCCTATCAAAATAAAATGAACAGTATTGTACAGAAGAGCATAGTACTCAGTAACATTTTTATTTTCTAACAAAAACATATGTATGTATTCCAGCGATGTATAAGTGTAATGTATAAGGCAACTGTTGTAAAGATATAATGGCCTATACATTTATTTACGTAATAATATCCCCTTCTCTGCTCTTAAATTGCTTAATATTGCTCATATTTATGATTTTTGGGTAAACAGCTATTACTACAAGCCATCTTCTGGTAATGAAGAGTTATTTTTTTAATAATGGTAATTACTTGTTAGTGAGTACTATGCTCTTCCGTAGTGCTCTTCACTTGACTGACTGATTGATTGGTCAGTTACTGAAGCCATAAGTAATACACTTCTAATTACTCTCAAGTTGTATTTCAAAAGGTTTATTATAAGTATGTACAAAATTGTATGACTCCAAGACAGAGACTGTCAGATACAAGAACATGAATAAGGTGCCAAACAAGCATCGATGCAGGGGTCCTCCAAGCCTACGCAGCAGCTTCACATTCTACTGCGGATTTACTGTGAACATTCAAACATGCACGAGAGAGAGAGAGAGAGTATTTACAAAATGGCAGATGTCAAAGCACCATGAATCGTAAAACACAAAGTGTGCAATGAAAAGTAGATGTTTCTGATGTCTTTGTCGCTGTCTTGCAATGGCACAGAACTGTAAATGGATTAAAAACTGGTTATATTATATATCGCTTAATCAACCAGTTTCCAGACTTTTGTGTGTTTCCAAAGAGCACCATTTTATTGTAAAACAGTGAATCTGTAGTAATCCTATTTAAAAGTAGTCAGTCTAAAATATTCTATTGTTGTGATGGATTTCATGGTACTTTGATTTAAAACTTAAACTTAGACTTAAAATTCCAGATGCACTGATCTGGTTTTGTCAGTCCCGATATCTGGGCTTTGCTGATCGACCGATACCTGATATCCACCAATACTAATGAAAAAACTTTCATCTTTCCTGACTTTATATTACCAGAAATAATAGACCTAAAGTCCAGACGACCCTCAAAATGTCTAACTTTTGAAATTTGTGAGTTACAATGTAATATAATGTAATATAGTTAGGATAAAGTATAAATTATATCGGCCTCATTCACCGATTCAGCTGATGGGCCTGGATCGGCACTGACATCCACTCCAGTATCGGTATCTTACTGTGGCTTCAGAAGTATTTTCAGAAATGTAACCAAATGCATAGAAAGTACAGAAAATACACCCTATTATTGACATACAGTATATACTAGTCACAAAAAGTTAGGGATATTGATTAATAGTGAAATTACTGAATGTTCCAAAATCGCAAAATAACTTATGAATGAATTACTATAACCTGGTTCTACTTACTGTAAATACACACTTATATTATATCCCCAACTTTTTATAACTCATATATGAGTAAATGGAAGACCATAATGCTGCATAGAGTAGCTATTCATGTACATGCAATTGAATAGTTGTGTTTTTGAACATTAGAAACCAAACTATTAAAACCTGGTAGAACGCCACAGGAGTAAGTCAAAGTGAGCCTCTTTGGAGCACCACTAATGCTAGACAAAACACTGTATATTTAAATAGATGGACATAAATAACACAAGGGAAGCTACTATATGCTTTGAACATTTACAAATAAATATTTAGACTATAACGTTTGGGACTGTAGAGAACATCTGAAAGTAAGAAGCAGTAAAAGAGTAGAAACGTGTAGTATAAAAACATGCTCAGATGTGATAATTACAGTATGGTACAACACAAGGGCAGAGTTTTAAATAAATATATACACAGTATGTTCATACAGGACAGCTCTGAGGTTTATGTGCCACTCTTCTCCTCCCACTCCTGCAAAACAAACAGACTTTTAGACAAAGAATGTATGTATGATGCAGCCCTACTCTGACAGTCACACACTGACCTTGGCCTTCCTGAGCACATGTCCTCTGACAGTAGGGGGTTTGTTGGTGTGTTGACGGCGGAGCAGAGAGGCACTGTTGACAGGCAGAGAGCAGGACTCTGCATCACTAGTGTCACAACTGGAGAAGGCAGAGGAGCCATGGGCCCGACGCACCATTGCAGGAGACTGGGAGACAACACAATACATACAGGTTAATACGTACAGTATACAAATATTCTGTCACACATTTGTGGTAAAGGAGTAATGATCTGTTTCAGCCACAAGGTGGCAGTAACATCCAGCAGGTCATAAAGGTTAGCATGAACTAAAATACACATTTCAACTCATTCATTTATGACGCTTTCTGTCTTATATATATATGTATATTTACCTGTACAGCAGAACCAGTGGTCTTTGGCTCTATGGTCAGTCCCAGTGTGACTCCTCCACTCAGGGCCTTCTTCAGACTCTCTTTGACCTCAGTCAGCTCCAGCTCCAGGTTCACCCTCTCCTCCTCTCTTAGTCTGCTGTCATCCTCCACCTTCTTCAGACGTTCTGACAGGGACGACTGTGAGCGCTTACCTACAACACAACATACATGAGTTTGTTACCATACTTTTGGATTGCTGCTACCATCACAGGTCAGTAATAATATGTGGCCTTTGACATCCCTACTATAGACTTACGCCTGATTCACACTGACTGGTGGTGCAGATAAGGAGCGGACACTGCATGTGGCTTCACATCCACACACAGCGTGTGAACATCTGTGTACTGTCAGTGATCATGTACAGTACACATACTAGCCTGGTATATTTTTTTCAAAAGTGGAGGGTGCCTTACTCACAGTCATTTCTCGTCCATTTTGCAGACGGACCAATCACGAGCCGTTTATGAGCTACAGCAGCGTGTGTTTTGTTGGCCGTGGCATATGCAAACTTTGCTAACGTGACTTCCTTGTACAAGCTGTGGTCATGTGTGGCTTTTTAGCGTCATGTCTGGTGTTTCTGATCAGTTTACTATACATCGGTAAACTCCTGAAATTGAATGCAATCAACGAGAGCCCAGACTAACATATTTGAATAGAATAGGAAATGAGGCAGTTGCGGCTGGCCAGGCTATACACAGACCACACTGGGTGTTAACGGCAGTCCGGAAAAAGACCATGTGGCACCCGCTCTGCAGTGAATATCAGTAGTTGTGTTGCAGTACCGTTGGCTGCCTCCAGGGCAGTCTTCAGGTCTATCCTCTCTTTCTTGAGCTTGATCAGATGGTTCCTGATGTCCTGCTTCCTCTTCATCAGCTCGTCCTCTTTGGCCTGAAGACGTTTAGCATCGGCCTCCACGCGGTTCTTACCGTACTTACACTGCTCAGAATCTAAAAACACAGAAAAATTAAAGAATAATAATCCTAGTTCATATTGATTTACACATTTTCTTTTCTTAACACATATTCACTCCAGAGTCCACACTTGTGCAGCCACAGCTGCCCCAGGGCAGCCATTCCACCCCTACAGCCTCTCTGATCCCCACCAATCACACAACCACATTCGAACATGAGCAATCTGGGTTAAATGTCTTGCCCAGGGACACAACGACCATGCCAGTATGCCTAAATTAAACCCTGCAGTTATAAAACTACTGCTCTACCACAGAGCACCTTGGGTTGTAAAGCAACAGAATAAAGAAAATGGTGGATGTGAAAGCAAGGCACTATATAAAAAGTATATACATTTCTGATCATGCATGGAGTCATAACTGTCTCAAACCAGCTGATGTCAAAGCCAGTATTCAGCATTATTAATGTCTTAGTGGAAAATGCACTAACCCTCACCTCACCTCAGTGTATTACAAACCTCCATCTAACCACAGCTGACTTGTTCAAATTCAATATTCTCATGTGAAACCTGAGCACCGTGGCACACTCCAACCCTGACGTGACATATTCAGTAATTTCCATTCTGACGTTAGCGGTTACTAGCCTCCTGGTTCACACATTAGCCTAAAAACATTATTGTGAACCGCACAGATTAGCCTGACCACAGTATATTCTAGTGCCCCCCAGTGTTGGCAGGAGTGTGGGGTGTGTGCGTCACAGGGTTGTGGGGTTTTTGACCCCCCTCCCCAAACTAATCCCGGGGTAATTGGGACGTCCTGCCTGCCCTGAATTGCTGCGGAGGGAGTTTTGTTAAAAAGCAATCAGCGGTGGTGAGGCTGGGGCCACACTGTCTGCAGCACACTCAAAACTACAGGCTCAAGAGCAATGTGATAACTATCAAAATAATATTACTTTATGTTTGTTTCAAAAAAGAAAAATGATTGGTATTGAATGTGCTTTTGGTGGTGGTAAGAAAGGCTGCAGTATGGCTACAACGTCTCTTGTTAGTGTACCCCGGGGCATTTGTGGATGAAGAGATAGTACCACCAGAGACCACCACAGATGCCAAGGAAAGTGCAGTTTCAGGTTGACAGTTTGATCCCCCTGTCCAACCAGTTCATACTGCTCTTGTGTCCTTGGGTAACACACTGATTGTGACTGAGTGTTTGGTGGTGATTGGACGGCTGTTGGTGAGGTATGGCTGTCAGGTCGCTTGTCGGTCTGCCCAAGCAGTGCCTACTGACCCGTGTGACTGTGAAATGTGTCAATATAAAGATAGATTTATCTGTAAAAGTGATTTGAGGAAAGCCTTGAGGCCATGGAAAGCACAATTCAAATCTAATGCATATTTTATTGCTAGTGTTTTATTCCTAACTGAACACTGACTGTACCTGTCTCATACTCAAAGGTGCATTTTGTGTATACATACTGGAGTTATTTCGTTTCAGAGAAGCCGCTCCATTGCTCACACTGACTCCGTTCTTCTTGGACTGGTTCTTCTGGTCTGTCTTGTGTTTGGAGCTCACACCGTTGGCTGCTGGACCCTTCCTGGTCTGCTGTAGGTTAGATTCACCACAATAGTGTTAACATGCATATACATACATGTAATAACAATACAGGCCACAAAGTTATAAAAAAAAATGTGAATGTGATTATTTAGTAGTGGGTTCAGCTTGTAATAGTTAATTTTATAGGACATCATTTCAGTTAATTTACAGTAGGGCTGTACAAACGTGCACTACACAATAATAATGTTGAATCTGGCAATATGACTAGACTAGGACTGAAAAAAACGGGCAAAACAAGGATTTAACTAGAGCCAACGTCTAATATCTAAGATCTAACCCAGGGCTGAAACAGGTGAGATTAATGCAGGACTTAACCAGGGTCATAACACTACTAGGCCTGTGCTGTCATCCACGACAGCAAGGTGTATATCGGTGAAACGGCCCCATACGTCTGCCCCATACGTCTGCCCCATACGTCTGCCCCATACGTCTGCCCCATACGCCTGCCTCATACGTCTGCCTCATACGTCTGCCCCATACGTCTGCACCATACGCCTGCCCCATACGCCTGCCCCATACGCCTGCCCCATACGTCTGCCCCATACGTCTGCCCCATACGCCTGCCCCATACATCTGCACCATACGCCTGCCCCATACACCTGCCCCTA
>JAVQKC010122769.1:0-38509 GCA_036025475.1 Philypnodon macrostomus
TAGAATATAAGGCGTATTTTCAGTTGTTTGACACTTTTTTGTTAAGTACATATTTCCACATGTGTTCATTCATAGTTTTGATGCCTTCAGTGTGAATCTACAATGTCAATAATGAGAAGGTGTGTCCAAACTTTTGGTCTGTACTGTTTATATTTTTTGTATTTAGTTTGTCAGGGACCATGTACATTAGCATTAATCACAGAGAAAATATGCCTTGTACCAGATTATAGCAATACCAATACATAATAGGCTTATACTCCTCAAATCTCATGGGAATCTATCAAGTTAAGCATTTTAGCAGATAGTTCATACCTGATAGAGTTTAGTGTGCAGGGAGCCGCTGAACTGCATGTACTGGACCAGGTATGACCTCTGACCCTCGTACGGGGTGATGATTCCGATCTGATCCGGTTTGGCTCCAGCCTTTAACAGACGAGTGGTGATCTTCTCCACGTTAGCTGCCTCCGTCCTACACAGAGAGAGATAATCACTCGTATGCACTATACAAACATTACTTCCCAATTTCACATGCTCTGCCTTCAAACATAAAACACTCTACATCTAGAAGACGACTGTTGAAATCCCTGAACCATCTACAAGCACAGAAGATGGCTGACAAATGTACCTGTTGAGGTAGGACGTCCCAGAGCTGGCGATCTCCTCCTGGCCCTGAGTGACGTAGAAAAACATGGGCTTGTCCGGCTGTGGCCACTGGAAGTCGAAGCCCTTCTTGATGCGGTCAGCTGAGAAGGAATACATCATGTGTAAATACGGAATGTCACTAAATGGTTACTTTTACTAAGACCAGTGGTTTTCAAATGTGATACGGGTTCCAGATCTCGTCAAGTTCAGAATCTACAAGTTCAAGTTTCATGTGGACCTGGTTTAGTTCTTTTTAATCCTGCTTTAGTCCTAATATACCCCCAGTTTAGTTCAGGGTTAGACCTGAGTCTGACCTGATCTAGTCCCTGTTTAGACATGTCCAGTCCTAGTTACACCTGGTTTACTTTAGATAAGGTTTAGACCTGGTTTAGACCTGAGTCTGACCTGATCTAGTCCTTGTTTAGACATGTCCAGTCCTAGATACACCTGGTTTAGTTTATATAAGGTTTAGACCTGGTTTAGACCTGAGTCTGACCTGATCTAGTCCTTATTTAGACATGTCCAGTCCTGGTTGCACATGGTTTAGTGACGTACTTTCTGAGATGGTACCTAACCGTCTGAGAATCGGTGTTGATTGACCAACCTGCCGTGACTCCGTTCTGCAGCGATCCCTCGTAGAAGATGTTGGAGGGGAAGGCACTGAGGGCGGGGTGCATGCGGTACTGCACCTGGAGACGAATGGGTCGAATCCCCAAAACCACCAGACGCTCAAACAGAGACTGGGACAGACCCGCTTTAGCCGCCTTCTTACACATCACAACAGGGCCCAGCTGACAGTGGTCTCCCACCAAGATGAGCTGCAGAAGACACAGATCACATTTGTCTCCACTACAGTAGCCATAGAGGTTCAAAATTCAAACCACAATAGGGAATAACACCACATGCGATCTAAAGCTAATTATACAATTTCAATTCTAAATCTCTTTTTTGGTATGTTTTTATAGAAGTTAATTTCACCTGTTTGGCTCCGAGCACCACGGGGACCATGCACTCGGGCTCCGTGGCCTGAGTGCTCTCATCGATGAGGATCGACCGAAACTGCATCTTCGCCAAACGAGGATCTCCGGCCCCGACGCAGGTGCAGCAGATCACATCGGCGTTCTGCACAATAAATGATACGTCACAATCCAAATATACTGAATATTTATTATATAAAACTAAATTAATTAATCAGGTCTAGTCACCAATACACTGCAATTTTACCAATTGTGACCAAACTCACCATGAGCAGTTCCCTCTCAGCCGTACGTTTCAGAGCCCTGTAGCGCTTCTCGTCGGCAGAAGACAGCTCCCCGGTCTCATCCTTCAGCTGCTGGAGCTTCTGCAGCTCGGGCATGCTAAAGGGACACATGAGAATGCAAATATTTGGTCATTAATTAGACAATTTGAAAAATATATTGTTTAGATTCACTTTGTTGGTTAGACTTTACCTGTCCATGTTGCTGATCTGATTGTGCAGAGCCAGGAAGGACACCGGTGACTCGATGGCTTCTCGACTCTTGGCACAGAGCCTCACCACCTTCAGCCCTGTTTTATCAATCTTCTCGGTCAGCTGATCCACCGCAATGTTACTGGGGGCACACACCAGCACCGGACTACAACGACAGGAGGAAATGTAAATGTAATGAAAAGCAACCCCATTAAAATCCACAAATGCTGAGTATCTTACCCATTGCCTTGGCGGGACAGGTGGTAGACGATGGTAGCAGAGGTGACCGTTTTGCCTGTTCCTGGAGGACCCTGGATCAGACTCAAAGGCCTCTGCAGCACAGTCTTCACAGCATACACCTGGTATATAGGATAACTTCAACTATCAATCTCAATGACCCCCTTCCCCCTTTTATATTGTCCTGGTCATGTAATTTGCAAAGGCCGACTGGACTCCCAAATATTCGCTTTTGAGGAAAACCCAAAATCACAGACTACAGCGGCCTCAAAAGGCCTTTTTCGCCCCCCAGCTGGTAAACTGCTCAAACTCTGGGTATGCCTACAGTGGTACCTGTGAGTGGTTCAGGTCGGGCAGGCCCTGGGCAGTGAAGCGCTTGGGGAGCTGACACTTGATGGTGACGTCCTCCACCTCGTGTCCCAAGAGTTTGTGGTAAATGTATCCGGACACCGAGGTCTCGTCCACCGCAAACGTCTTCAGGGCACTCTGCATCCTGCAACAAAAACAACCAGCAAGCTTAGCTTAGATTCATTTTTATAATAATAAAATAATAATAATACATAGTTTTTTATAGCGCTTTATTAGGACACTCAAAGACGCTTTACATATTTGTATTATTCATTCACTCCATGGTCACACCTGATGATGGTAAGCTTCTTATGTAGCCACAGCTGCCCTGGGGCACACTGACGGAAGCATGGCTGCCAGTTTGCGCCTACGGCCCCTCCGACCACCACCAAACACCAATCACACAACCACATTCATTCATAGGCAATGTGGGCTGTCTTGCCCAGAGACACAACGACAGTGTGTGCTCGAACCACCAACCCTCTGGTTGAAGGGCGAGCGCCTACCCACTGCACCACTGCCGCAGTGGTGACATTTAAAGGCACGCCACATAGCTTTTGTTGTGGATAATCCAACATTGTTGCCGTCAATGGATATGGATAAATGGAAATTGCAAATGTATGGACTGAAAAAGTATGTACTGTGATGAGGTTGTTTATAGGCTCGCAAGAATTTCTCTAAATAAAATTAGGCTCAGTTTTTAATGGTTAAAGTTAAGTTTGCAAACAACACCCCAAGCCATGTGATTCTACAGTCAGTTAAACAAGACAGGATGATTGTACAATATACTAACGCGTACGGAAGTGCAGTCAGCTGGGACTTCTCCAAACTTCAGAAGAATCCGGAAAAAACACTGGCCCCAAAGGAAAAGAATACCAGTTGTTAAAACATTGAAGAGTGAGGAAGGATTTGGGAATATATATATATATATATTTTTATATACAACATCCTGCAAGAGAACAAGGTCAAGATACAAGCCCTGATGATGACGCTATTACTAGCACAGTAGGGAGTGTCTATTTTGTGAACGATATAACAATATTTAATAACTTTGAACTATGGCTTTGCAAAAAGAAAATCGTGCTCTTCAGGCGGACCACACCTGGCCCCACTGTTTCATACTCCTACAGTTTGACTTGAACATTCATGGGGCAGAAAAACTACTTTTACATGTCTAGACATGCCACCAATCAGAGAAACATGATGCAATACACAGATTAGATCAGAGAGACAAGGGGTTGCACTAAGCCTACCCTATTTTAGATGATTGTTTATGAGTGGATTCATTGGTTTCAGTCGTCATTATAAAGTTAGTATAAGTAACACTATTTAGTATCAACAGCCAAAGTCTTTTATTAAAATAGAGTTTACAAAAAGATGTGCAAAATTAATATATGTCATCTTCAATGTATATATACAATGCAATACAAAACCAACAGAAACTTAAAAGACACAATGTTTGCTAGAGCACCATATTTATAGTCTGGCCAGTCATTCCAATTATTTTCTGGTTGAAAGAAGATGGATTTCGGAGTAAACGATATAGTATGAAGGTAAATTGATGGACATACCGCCAAACAGAGACACAGGTTTGAGAGGTAGGAGATCCAGACACCCCTAGAGTTTGCCAAGAAAGTGAATGGGGATGACTGCCCAGTAATCGTGTTGAAATAGTCTGCTTTTGACCACAATAGAATACAAATAATGAAAAAAGAGCCTGACTTGAGCACCATGTTTGTAGTCTGGTCAGCCATTCAACTTTTTCTATACATAGACGTTAGAAAAGAGAGGATACCCGGACCCAGTTCACTACAACTGGGTCCGGGTATCCGGCTTGGCTGGCCAGCAAAGTGCTTAACCTATCAGCATCTTAACCATTGTTATTCACAGTCTAATTAATGAGGTATCCGTTAAAAGTAATATAGACATCAACATCATCGCTGTAAATGGCGTTCTCCCGTTCCCTCTTGTATAGCCGCATCCACACCTCATCCTTGAGCACTAGCTCCAGCATGATGCTCTGACTCTGCATGATAGAGCGGTCACTGGGCTGGGCGTACACAATAGCCTTCTCACTCTCATTCAACATAATATGAAGATACGTCTCCTTAAAGTTCCACGTGTGAATGTTGACGTTGAAGAAATAGATGCCCGGGATTTGACAGACAAACTTCCCCTCAAACATGTTAAAGTGGCTGTCCTTGTTGACAAAGACGGTGTCGAAAATCAGAGCCTGGTAAGTCTCTAGGCTGTGGAGGGATTTGCGGCGGCCCACGGAAAAGGCGGAGTACTGGACTTTGCAGGGGTCGCCCGGGACACCAGCCTGACCCTTGGACCCTTTGGAACCGATGGAACCTCTGGAACCGGGAGGGCCGTCTATACCGACTTTACCGGGCGTACCTCGGTCACCACGGTCTCCTTTGTCACCTGTAAAACAAAGAAAAGTGACATGCAGTAGCTCTTGACTCCATCTAGTGGTTGACAGTGGATAAGCTAAAATTTGTGAAGGACACCATCGCTTTTTCATGTTTTCCTCATGGCTCGACCCGTCCACCCTACCCCAAATGATCATTGGACCATCTCAGATTGGACTGTGTTCAGTGGAAGACCTGATTAGGAGGCGTTACACGATAAATCAAGTCTTGATTGGCCAGGTTACTTTCAGCGAAATTTGTTTAACTTTGATATTAATGAATTTGGTCTACAGTCTTGAATTCTTCATTTATAAGACTGGTCAATTATTGTCTTTTGTAAAGCTGCACTACCTGATTTCCTTATCAATAAAACAGCATAAACTCATCTGAGAAATCTCATACTTTCTGATTTGTGAGCATGTAAAGTACAGCAGTTAACCACATGTTACCTTTGAGGATGGTCATGTTGATGTAGGTGCAGACCTCTGGCATTTGGCTGAACCTCCCCTGGCGGTGGTCTCTTGTGCCCTCTGGTGGGTCCAGGTGGTCACAGCAGCGTCTACATGAGCCTGACGGAGGAGGCCCCGGGGCCACTGCAGAGAAGAGGGACAGGAGGAGCAAGGGGCCTAACATGACGGCACTCACTGAAAGACAAGAACTGCAATACAACATCAGTCAGTTATTCTCTTTTGTGAAAATGTAAGGTCTCCTCTCCACAGTGTTCAGAATGGCCATGACTGTGTGTTTTAACTAGAATGCACAGAGCTCATTGTTCTTTTGTTGCAAACAGAATATTGTACCACTTAGCCAAGTACAATATGGGGCACAAAACTTCAGAAATTTGTCAAGGACGGACAGCCAAGTTCACTTTCCACATACATCGAAATTCATTGTGTAAAATAGGGTCTTTATGTGTCCTTAAAGGCACTCCCTAAGCGCCTGATCATGAGAACTTCTTCCTGGGGCTGCGCCAACGATAACATTTACTACCCAATGAAAAAAACGGTGGGAGTTAGAAGGTCAAGGAAAATGAATCTTCGTGCAACAGCTATGCATAAACATCTTGAATTGACCAGGGGATGGCCAGAGGTCAGATGATGCTTCCAGGACGATGAAATACATATAAAACAGCAGAGCTCAGACAAATGGGAAGTCTCTAAAGTATGATTGACTCGTAAATCACGACCCAAGTAGGCAGCAGTTTAATTTATGACCAATTAGTGGAGGAAGGTTTCCCCACTGCAGCAGTTCACTTAATCAAGAAGAGATCAGTGCGAGCTTGTGTCTGCGGAGACAAACATGTATTTATTTGGCTATAAATCTGCCAGTGCCAACATGAGAGTGGGGAGAGGAGGTTTGTTCTAGTGAAGAATTGGAAAACAGCCAGTCACCATGTGTATGCATTGTTGAAGGATCTGTAATGACTTTAAGACCCCGTGTGAGTGAAAGCCATACAAAGGTCAACAAAATGCCCAAAAGATGGATTTGCTTTTATAAAATACACCATCAATTTTATTAAGCCAAGATCACGATTAGGATTATACCACAATATTGGACGACTGTATATTTTTGTCTTAAACAGAAGACTACAGCTATCAGCGTCTTCATCGAACCAAACTCAATATACATCCAATCCAGTGTTCACTGTAAAACTTACACTTTTTTATTTTTTAATGAACAGTGGCATTGTTACAGTCAAAATGACCATGAAGAGCACCATAACACTATTCATCAATCTTCCCAGATTAGCTTCATATCACAACACAATCTTTTAGTATTAGAAAAGCCACTTCGGAGCAGTGCAGCCGTGTGTTACATCAGTTACCATGGCAACGGCCCACGCACAAAACTGAAGCATCTCCTTGAGCCAGAAAACTTTCTCAAACTTGATGCAAAGTTAGATATGAGCTCAAATCATATTCAATATAAAACTGGACTATGTAATGGATTCAGTTTTACATGTCTATTTTATGCACTATGATTAAAAGTAGGCATTTTACACATTGTATCTTGAGTTAACCTGCAGTGAATTCAACTGATCAAAGTGTTACACAGAGAATTACATTGACTGGTACTAGGCTGAGACCATATAATAGACTTCACTTAAAGAGTAACTAAACCCTTAAGCAAAATGTACACACTTCAGGTTAAAAGGTGGCTTCTGCAGTTCAATTTTCCTATTGGTCAAAAATATGTCATGGTACTCAGGCGCTGACATCAGCCCCCTCCGTCTCTAAATATTGTCTGTGGGTTTACTATGGATCTGACCCAGGTGTTTAGTTCCACTTTAAAGCTGCAGTACCTGATATATTTATTTTGTAGTTGAGCAAAAATACTCACTAGAACATAACAAAAGTCATCTGAGGACAAAAGTGTGGGTTTTTGTTTTCAAGCCAGAGTCACTTTTTATTTAACCAATCACTCACTTCCATAGTACTGATTTGTGTGAGACTGTGACAGAGGTTGTGGATCATTGAAACTTTGACTCTTTTTTTGCACGCATAAAATCTGGTAGAGCAACTTTAACTGTGAATGTTATCCCACAGATATCTCAGGCATCTTAAAGATAGCATCAGAAACCCTTTGGAAATACACAAACACAATATGGAATGTGATGAAGGCCAACCCAAGCATGATTTACTATTTTAGATTTTGAAATTTAATCTGGGCCAAGAACATTGATTAAAATGAATGCAGCTGCCAAACAAGATAGAACAAAGCTCCATTAAAAAAAGCATTCTTGGCCCGAAGAATGAGCTCTTTGCTTGCAGTTAATTTTCCCTAAAGTATGTGCTGGGATGGCCAGAAATAAAACCACCAGTGTTTTGGGGAAGATTGCCACTCTCAATGTTTGGTATGACTTGAATGGTCCGGTCTACTAACCCGAGTAATTACATAATCTACAAAAGAGGTTGCAACAGGACAGACAAGTACTAAATGTTCAGGACCATTTTTGCCAGTTTTATCAACAGCATTTTCTGCCATCCTGGGCGGCAGTGGTGCAGTGGGTAGGTGCTCGCCCTTCAACGAGTGGGTCGGTGGTTCGAGTCCCCGTCCAAGCACACGCTGTCGTTGTGTTCCTGGGCAAGACACTTAACCCGCATTGCCTACGAATGAATGAATGAATGTGGTGGTGGTTGGAGGGGCTGTAGGCGCAGACTGGTAGCCACCCCCTCTGTTAGTGTGCCCCAGGGCAGCTGTGGCTACACAAGTAGCTTACCACCACCGGGTGTGACTGTGGGGTGAATAAATAATGTAATGTAAAGCGTCTTTGAGTGTTGAGAAAAGCACTGTATAAAACTAATGCATTATTATTATTGCTTCTAAACAAGCCCTGTGGACCAACAACCAATGACAGCTTCCCTTACTGGAACCTTTTCTATACCTGCATATGATTGGTCAAACCTTCAGGGTAGGCACTGAACAAGCTCATGAACATTGATAATCAAGCTTAAATGACATCGCTTATTTGCTAAATTAAAACTAAATATTGTCTCTTAAAATTAGACTATATAAAAACAGATTTTGTTAATGGCATTTCTACGGAAGCCCTAAGAGGACTTAAATTGCAACTTATTTTGTATTTTTTTCCTAAGATTGTTATTTTTTGATAATCGTTTTCCTAAAATCCCGAGAAAATTAATTGGTTCTAACGAGAAAACAACTATTGTTCTTCTATTCTAATATTATTATCTCGGGATTTCGGGAAAATGATTATAAAAAAATTTAATAAAATACAAAAAATCTTTGGAAAACGAATTAAAAAAATAAAGTTGCAATGTAAGTCCTCTTAGGGCTTCCGTAATTTCCCCCCGGTCTCATCTTTAATATAATAAGGGCTTAATTGGCACATATTCTAAGAAACTGTAAAGAACCACTTGCCTTTGATTACTACCATCTGCCTGCGGGCGTTTTTCGTCTAAATATTTCCCCAGCGGCGCGCTACTGTAGGCTGTGTTTATGCCTAACTGTACACGCAGAAAAAGATCAAGCGGGGAGACTCACTTTGTAGTCCACATTTTATAGCTTGCCACGTTTACTCCCAATCAAAAACACTGCGCCCAAGCCCAAAGTTGAACGACTGAAAAAGCTAAGTATTTTTTAGTCAAAAAGTAAGCAACAAGCCAGCTAATGCTTACAGGTGAAAGCTTGACGCATCTCACCTCTTTGACGTCTCTTCTACAGTTCGCGCGGAGGAGGCAAAGAAGTCCCGAGTCAGCAGTCTCCCCTTCTCTCTGATAAAACTCCGCTCCCTTCTGGTGAGGTTGTCCTGGGATTATCCTGCAACGTGGACTTTCATTTGACAACAGCGGCGGGGATGTCAGCTCGTAAAAGTCGGTGACCTTGACGTGACCATTGACGCGCGTAAAGTGTGCGTAAAACGAGATTGTCAATGCTACCAACAAAGGCTATATCGTGCAAAATCGGAAAAGCTGGCAGTGGAGAAAGTGGCACTATGCTTACTCAAAAGTCATTTAGACAACAAATAGTGCACCCGCGTCTGTGACAAAGTAATGTGAAGTTGCAAGTGGACACCTCTGCTGGTGCACTTCCGCTGGGTTGAATTCCTCCACTGCATCCCTCCCATCGGCTCCACAGCTGCACCAGAGCGCGCTCCGAGGGGGGGAGGAGAGACAGGGTTCACTGGGAACAAGGGCGTAAAGGTTCAGATGACAGAAAATCAAGAACGCATAAGGAACGGATTTGGGAACCTTGATTGGAACAACACACTCAACAGAACAGTCCACGGTGGAAACTGTACATTATACAAGTGTTCTGCTTATTTAAAGAGACAGCTGAGTTTATGAGCGAGGTTGTATGAGGCACTTCCAGAGCAAAACAACACATTTGACACAAAGACTAAACTATGCAGCTCGCTAGTGATACAAGATTGATGCCAATGGAAAACTGTTTATTGAAAAACTGTTAGATTTTTGGTGGATGAATGTGAAGTGGCCCGAGTTGTACACCTCTTGACCTTTTGCCAAGGACAAACCCTGTAGGGGATGTCCAAGACCTCGATGTGAACTTAACAAGGAAAATAGACATGTTCACGGATGTCCAGCTCTCACACGCCCCAGAATCAAAAAATTGTTTATTTGTTGAGGGGCTTGTAGTAGATACGATGACGTTTCTGGATTGAAAGTTTGTTTTTACAGTTTGCTCAGCATTGTTATGGCCAAACTGAACGTTCAACCTCTTACACACTTTCTGATGATAATTAGAATTTAAAAAAATGTAGGACTGAAACAACTAATAAGATTAATTGTGATTAATCGATTATTGAAATCATCATCTGTTGATTTAGCGATCAAATAATCATTGACTGGAGTGTACAGACTCTAAAAACATGCCAGTTGCTGAGACAAAAACTGTACAAAAATATGTACATTTTGCATTTAAGATGAAGACATTATTTGTAAATCCAGAAGTCCTCAGGAGACAGTTTACTCTTCACCTGGTTCACCTTTCTCTAGCCAACGATTAATCAATTATTCAAAAAAATAGTCAACAGATTAATCGATTAGCGTTTAAAATATATCAAACAACATCACCCCATTTTGGAAACTGGCCCAGAGGAGCCCAAACTAGTCTGCATGTCCTCACCATGTTACTGTGGGTTCTGTCTGGGTACTCTGGCTTCCTCCAAGATATGCATAGGAGAATTGTTTGCTCCATAGTCAATGAATGTGAGAGTGAATGGTCTGTCTGTGTGTCTCTATGTCAGCCCCATTGTTCAGACTGTAGGCTAATAAGATAAGCAGTAGATAAATCAATGTTATAGTGAATAGAAAACCTCTGTCCAATCCATCTCCCTCACAAGTCCTTGTAACGGTTCCTCATTGCCAACTTTCCAGAAGTTTGGACTTGGGC
Source organism: Philypnodon macrostomus (assembly GCA_036025475.1). Classification (NCBI taxonomy): domain Eukaryota; kingdom Metazoa; phylum Chordata; class Actinopteri; order Gobiiformes; family Eleotridae; genus Philypnodon; species Philypnodon macrostomus. Next base: position 10,966 of record JAVQKC010122769.1, read on the forward strand.
TTTGGAATCTGTTTCCTGGGATTTCCTCCAACATGTAAGACAGAAACTTGACTTTTTCTTGGTCCCAAAAGTATTCTCTTGGTTGTCTCACTGTACATTAACAGATCCTTTTTGGGCAGTAACACCACTATCGGGCAATGGTGGAAATGAAGGTATCAAGAAAGCTATTAGTTGTGCTTCTAACAGAGCATTTACCTCTGAACTAGAAGATCCTCTAGTTGTGGTATACAATGGTATTCCCGTTTCTGAGTGGTTAAATGTTAAATTTTGGGTTCTCTCCAGGAACTCTGGCTTCTTTCCACAGTCCAAAGTCATGCATGAGCTAAGACAGTCAATTGGTTCTGCTACTGACCATTGTTTTGAGTGCTTCCCCCCCAAAGGCCCATAGTTGCTGGGTCTGGCACCTGCAACCCCAGAAGTCACTGGTGTACTATTAATCAATTGGTGAATGTCGGTTTGATTAGGGTTGAAACAGGTCATGTATGCACGTGTCATATGAGCCCACAGCTGGTTAGCATTACACTGCCCATGTGTCCCTAATGCAGTTACATCAGAAGTACATTCCTTTGCCCTGCAGCCAATGTAAACTATAAGGAGACATATTAGAGCCACTCTCTAAACATGAACTATCAGCTGTTTTTTGGAAGGAAGCTCCAGTTCCCAAAGGAGCCCATTTCTCCACTGTCTCTGTGAGCCTCAAGATCCAAAACAAGCCCTTGTTGTGAGGCTAACCCTTCAGTAGTGACTGTTTCCTGAGGGCACTTGACAGGCAGGGGCAGATGGAGAAACTCGAAGGATAGAAGGTCAGGTCACCAGGTCACATTGAGTTATGTTGACGTCTATATAGACATGGATTCCTGTCGGGAAATAAGAACGACATGCTAATTGATATAAACTACTGAGGTATCAGCATAATATGTGTGGATTAGCAGGAACAATTATTGGATAAGCTAAATGTTATATGAGTTAAACTTGAATTAATTGGAGCGGCAGTGGCTCAGGAGAGGTTGGCAGTTGCATTCCCACCCAATTCATACTATTGTTGTGTCCTTGGCAAGATACTTGCTTGTATGAATGTGTTGTGTTGATAGTGGTGGAGGCTGTAGGCGTGGTATGGCTGCCATGTCACTGTAAGTCTGCCTCAGGGCAGCTGTGACCAGAGATGTAGCTTACTACCACTGGTGAGTGAAAGATGCAATATCATACATATTTAAATTACTTAAACAGACCAGATCTATTCACTAACATTTTACAAGATTTATAAGCCATAATACTTTAAAACATATATATGTATGTTCCCTGTCACAAAACCAGGAACTTTGAAGCTATTACTTTATGATTTGGTGATTTCTGGCCTAAATATTTTGAGGTAAATGTTCATAGCTGAGTTAGATCCCGCAAAATAAGTTTAATCACTGCCAAAATCTGGATAGTTCAATTCTGCTCTAGACTGCAGATTATTTCATGCCTGGAGTACAACAGTGAGACCTCTGACCTCTGTTTTTGTAGTTTGGCTCACAGACCTTTGGGTGTGGTCGTAACTGCCTGCACAAAGTCATTCCTAAGCTTCAGCTGTTTGTCTTTTTTTGGTTTGAAGCCCACTCAGCGTCTCCTCCTTTTGACCACAGTCCTCTCTGTTTTGGCCTCTCCTCCACATAGACAGGGTGAAACGGTCTCTTCCCACACCAAAAAAGCTCTGTGGTTTCTATATTTTAACTCTTTGTGTCTCTGGTCTGTCTGGTTACATCACTTAAAAGCTTTGAGACTTGACAGATGAGACGACGGTGAAGGTTGTCGTCAGCTTGACAGATGAGGCTAAAGTGTTCTAAACAAATGGAACTTAACTATTTGGGGCGAGTCTTTGGAGCTTTTTATAGGGTTGGGGGAAGTGGAAAAGTGGAAGAAACGTTTTAAAAGCAAGATGAGATTAGGTAACTGACAAATACAAGAGATGCAACGTGGAAAGGAAGGATCTCACTGAGGTTCATAACACCCTCTTCTGGTAGAATCAACTTACTACAGCAATGCTTTCTCAAATATCAGAAAAAGATTAAGCTATACATGTGTGAGTTCTGTACCAAGTGCGTCAGCAGCAGATGCAGATCAAATCATATCTGTAATTGAACAAAAATATACCAAGCAACTAGAAAAACCAAGCACCAACTAAGTCCATCCTGTTTTAGATTGAATTACTTCTCAAGTGAATATAGGTCAGGCTGGTCAGTTTATTTAAGAAGTAAATACTGTAAAATAATTACTATTGTGAATATTGCCATTGGATTAATATCATCTAAAATACTACTTTGTATTTTTTGGTTATCCTTGACTGCAAGTCTGACAGATAAGATCAAGGTTTATCTACCTGTCAAAGACCACAAATGGGTAAAATGCAGAGTATCCTCATTGACTACCAGTTGTAGAAAAGTTTATACAATGTGATTAAACAAAGACGTTTCTGCCTGAAGAGTTATCACTGTACATCTGAACAGTTTTAAAGCTGTAATGTTTAGTTATGCCAATTTTCAATGTTACCCATTTTACTCACTGTATCTGCCTTTTTTGAAGTGAAGCGCCATGATTTTATCTATAAGTGTAATGTCGTGCTGTGGCGTCTAACAAGGCTAAAAATTCACTATGTTGTGCAAGGTGAGCGGATGCTGGTTGTGAGCCTAAAATGTCAAACCACACTAATAACACTCTCTCACACACTTGTGCTCACCGCTGAGGCCACCTGACAGGACATGTAAACATACAGTCACATGCATTCATATACACACACATGCATAAACACACCCATACACACACACGCCCAGCCCACAGCCCCCTGATCCACAGCAACACAGGAAGTCAGAGAGGTGACCCATTTCTACTTCAACTTTTTATTTAGTTTTTAGTTTGGTTGATATGCACTAGTTTAAAATGTAAAGAACTGAAATGAAATACTCTCAGCAAACCAGCTGCCATTTCTTCACTTGTGTCATTACATAAAAGCAGACTAAATATTAGAGGCTTGTTAATATAAATATAATATTGCAGAATGATTAAGATGGCTCTCTGCATCGTATATATTTACATATTTACAAACTTGAGTTTAACTACCATAGATTTGTGATACATTTTGTGCTTAATGGTTACACATATTGTAACCCCTTTTTCACAGCATTGCATAAATTTGATCTTTTAACAGATATCAACAATCTGCAAAGAATTCAGCAGCCATTATACAATACATACAGAAATATAAATATAAATACCATCATTGCATTATATGTTGTTATGTGACAAATACAAGATTTTTTTGAGATATAGTCTTGATTATATATCAAACACAAGCCAACACAAGCCAGTGTATTGTTTGTGCCGGCCCCATTCCTGGACAAATGGAGAAGGCTGCACATTCATCTGTTGTTTTGATGGTGCATAAACATTTCCTTCCAAATATATTCATAGTGTCTCTAAAGCATCTTTCTATCCTGTGCTGTCTCAAAGCTGAGCACAGTATTCAGATGGATTTATTGCTGAATGTGGCTTGCAGCTCTTTGAGCGTGAGATAACCTGATTTACATGAGTCCACAGGTAAAGAGGAAGCCCTACACATGGGCCCAGCCACAGGCCAGGCGGAGAGGGTCCCGCCAGCAGCAGGTGAAGCAATGATAGGTGCGCCCTCCTCCATCTCTTTGTTATCAAACCCCAGACTAAATCCTGAAGGATGAGAAGGGGGCGTGGGTAAGGATGGGACAGAGAGGGGAAGGTGGAGGAGAAGTGGAGAACTCTGATTATTATCTAAGACATCGATATCCATGTCTTGGTCTTCAAAATTCCCAATCCCAAAGCCAGAATCGGGGCTGTGTGGCTCCCTCTTGAGGCATTTGTAGATAGATAAAGAGTTGAAGGAAGGGCACAGAGACAAGTGAAGTTTCTTATGTGGACTTAGGATGTTGCCTTGGTAACTAAAGTAAGGGCTGGTGCGTGTCTGGTCTGAGCTGCTGGACATGAAGTAGCCCATGTTAGAGAAGCACGAGGAGGAGGATGATGAAGATAGGTGGTCTATGCGCCGTCTGGGTTCGGGGTCAGGGTGGAGCAGGGCAGAGGTGCTGCAGGGGGAGCTGAAGGGAACCACGTCCCACACATCACACACCTCCACTGCAGAGATGTCCTCACGGGGGTGGGCCACGAAGAAGGAATCAGGAGCTGACAAAGGATTCAGCCATTTCTGAAGAAAGACAAACGATTGAATATTTATTGACTCCTTTTTATAAAACCCGGAATGGAAGCAACTAGAGGCAAGACCGTAATACATTTTCAATGGAGAAACTACGCTGTCCTCCCCGACAGCAAAGTGTCTATCGAACACCAAACATGGGAAGGGTTTAAAACTACATTCTTCTTTCAGTCTATAGGGGGCGCTATAGAGGTAACTGGCATCATATTAGTCAGATGTGTTCAGGGACAGGGGTAAGGTGTTTCAGGTTTGAGCCTAATCGGGCAAAGTATGTGCACGTTAGAGGCTGTCAAATATACCTGACTTCCCAAATTCTTATTTTGGGTACACTGTGGAGAATCACTGTACCAAGTTTCATTGCTCTCTGCCAAAGTAAGTGTGTCCAGGGTCCCATAGGGGTCATAAACATGGGGGCGTTATAGAGTCATTCTTTATTTGACCTCTGTAATGTGCCTATGTACATTAAGTATACACTAGCCCGGATCAATGTGCCAACATTCATGCAATTTCCACCAAACACACCAATTACACACTTATACATATGGTATATACATATGGTATAGTTGGTGTTTTGCCCAAGAACATGGTACTATGCACTACTGGAGAGGGAATCGAACTGCCAAGCTTCTGATGATTGCATTCACACATACTACTGCTGGCAACCCCTTTTCGTGCACATGATTTGGTCCCATTACTAGCTACTATCAGAGCTTGTGTGTTCACATGTGCAGAGCTGGCCCCACATCCTCAGGCTTATACTGTAGCAGGAGCCAGAGAAGAGAGCGGAACAATGGGATCCTAATCGTTGGGCCGCATTTCAAAGCCTCCCCTCTTCTCTCTCTACAACAGTGTTTCCAGATAAGATTTGAAAATGCTATTTATATCCTGCGGGGAGAGGAGCCAACCAGTGGCTTGCTTTTCATTTATTTGAAGTCTAAGATCTAAATGGGGGAGGAGTTACATAATGCCAGCACAGTGCGACACTCCACCTGCTACTGCTACGAGACACAGCCATTGAGGAACACTACAGGGGGAGGAAGAGGCCCAAAAATGTAGCAATGCCAAGGATGTCTGTAGGATTTAGACCAAATATTTTTTGTTGATTCTTGTTTTGGCCTGCTTTAGTCCTGGTTTAGACCTACTTTAGACCTGGTTTGCATCATAGCTGGTTTAGCCTTGGTTCAGACCTGGTTTAATCTACCATTCTTTGGTTTAGTTTATACTAGCTTTAGTCAACCTTGGTTTAGGTATAGTGCTGATTTGGTCCTACTTTAGACCTCATTTAGTGCTGGTATAGACCTATTTTATTTTTATTTTTTTTAGAGCTATTATTACCTCTGCATTTATCCGTCTGTCCGCTAGCAACTTCGGATCTGGATCAACCTCTGGATCCAGGACTTTTTAAAGAATAGCATCTGTTAGAAATTTTCAGGAAAGGTCAGAAATGACACAAAGATTAGTTGATTTGTAGATATGATCTATTTTCAGTTTACACCATTCTCTGTGTTAATGCACTTGGTTAGTCCTTCTTTACACCTATGGTTTAGTCCTAGTGTAACTAGTGTTATATTGGGGGGGCTTGGGAACATTTAAAATAGGCCTAGTTACGCCCCTGCTCAGACCCACACTATAACACAGGAACTAATAATTACTCAATCGTCTTAATAAGCACTGTTCACTACACCAGCGCTCTTCCATCTGGGCACAGCAGTGATCCCAATCCACATCTCACACAAACATTCTACTGCACCCATAACACACCATACATATAAAAGATATCCCGAAAGATGCATAAAAGGAAATACCATGAAAGCTGCTAACTTCCAAGTTGCTGTCATTGTCTAGGCTGCAAAAGTATCCACTGCACCTACAGTATATATTGTGCCCCATGTAAGAATGCACCGATATGGAATTTCTTGGCCGATACTGATACCGATATTTCGATTACCAATTTGGCCGATACCGATATTCTGTTTCAGTCGGTTGTTTCTTGAAAATAAGAAAATCATCATAGACATAACTGCCTTATATGTATGTATTAATCCATATATATTAGCTTTACATAATTTTGTCCCTAAATTTAGACTTTTTGAACTGGCTTTTTCTTCTTCTATCTAAACCTAAATAGTAGAAGTCATCCTTTTTGCACAACTGGTTAACATTGTCCATCTGTACAGGCTGATACCGATGTTGATCTGTGCATCCCTATTACAATTCACATGGAAAATATTTCATTGTCTCAATTTACTGAAGTAGATCAGTCCAACGAGATGACCTCACATGGACTAGTTCACATTTCGAGATGCTGCTGTATTTTTTTTCTATTAGCAAAATTTAGTAACGCCTATTAACTCTCCACAGATAATGTTCAAGTCAATACATAATCATTCTGTTGACGTGTTGTGTTCCCCTGTCCGCTTAGAAAATCACAAATCTTGCGTTTCAGGCAATAACCAAATATTTCTTAGAAGTTTTATTTCTTCATGTGTAGTCAAAGAGATACCAGTACTGGATGTTTTTTTAGCAGGAGAGCCTTAAGGACAAAGAGAGTTCATCTGAGTATTGGGGCCCCTCCCAATCCTAATCCACTCCGGTGAGTTACTAGAAAATGTTTACTCATAATTGAACTGAACATATTTGTATTCTGTAAACAGGCACAACAAACTAGACAGTGTAACTCGTGGAATGAAAAAGCAGATTTCAAGAAGACAAGCTTTCTTTAACCAAGGATATGCAATATGGATAAGGCACTCATCTTACTAAACAGACCATTCATTAGGGGCATCTATGGGCCTAAGGCGGGTTAGTTCATTAGACACTTGGGCGGCAGTGGCGCAGTGGGGTAGGCGATCGCCCCTCGACCAGAGGGTTGGTGGTTCGAGCCCCCGTCTGAGCGCACACTGTCGTTGTGTCCCTGGGCAAGACACTTAACCCACATTGCCTATGAATGCATGTGGTTGTGTGATTGGTGTTCGGTGGTGGTCGGAGGGGCCGTAGGCGCAAACTGGCAGCCACGCTTCCGTCAGTGTGCCCCAGGGCAGCTGTGGCTACATAGTAGCTTACTACCACCAGGTGTGACTGGAGTGAATGAGTAATACAAAAAAAATATGTAAAGCGTCTTTGAGTAGTTGTGAAAAGCGCTATATAAAATTGATGAATTATTATTATTATTATTATCCCTGCGACTAACGAGCCACACATGGTGTACCTCCGTGACATGGCGTTCCTTAGTGTCACTTGCCAAAATCAAATTAAGTATTGATGTGTTTTCCTTATTGAAAATGCATTGTGATCTGCTTAGCTTATCACCATTCTGACACCAGCCAAGCCCTTCTGTTTATCTCAGGGGTGGGCAATTATTTTTTCCCGAGGGCCACATTGGGAACGGGGACTGTTGTGGAGGGCCAATAACCGAGAGATGAGATCAAGATTAGCTACCAAACTACTACACAAATGATGTTAGAGGTCACTATACAATTAATAAATGCAGTATGCAGTAGGCAAGTCTAGTTTATTGTCCATATATTGACATGGGAAACTAATGAATTGCCATGTTGCCATCAGCGACATGTGAGGCACAAAGGTGAACTGTGCATTTAAATGTCCTCAAAATGAGTCATTACACAGTACAATTCCTATATGTATGCTTATTGTTTAACCAAGCCTTCAGTGGGCCAGACATGGACTGGTCAAGGGCCGCATGTGGCCCCCGGGCCACACTTTGCCCAGGTCTGGTTTATCTGAAAAGTATATATTAAGCCTACTAATTAGCTAGTACTATTGTTTCTAGGTTGGAAGCCATTTTGTCTGTCACTCAGAATATGTAACCCACATCACATTTGAGCTCTGCGGTGATTTCTAAATCTTTTATACACGGCTTTTAATGTAATCCCGACTTTGATTTGTGCCTCAAAAAGATATAAGTGCTTCAAGCTGTGTCTCCGAGTCAGCCACCATTTCCTTCACACAATCGTCCATTTTAGAACGATGATCGGGACATCAAATTTTTACTAGCGAACACTGCGGGGATAATAGCCGGGATCACAGCGTTTTACAGTAACTCTTGTAATAGCGTCATGTGACCAGGGGAGGCATCAATAATGGAGCAGCGCTTTGGCAGGGCAGCGGTGTGTGTTGTATTTTTAATGGCAGAAGAAGAAAAAAAAAGGAGGAAGAAGAGGAGAAAAACAACGAGGAAGATGAGGAGGAGGAAGAGGAGGAAGAAGAAGAGGCCAGGCCAGCGAGCAGGACACAAGAGGATTAGACAAGTGGATACAAGAGGGGTAGAGCAAAGGATGATGGGAATTTTACTGTGCTAATTACAGAGTAAAGCTGGGCATACACTGTGCGATCTGCGTGGGTTTCAAACTCAACCTCAACAGACACTGTACGAGTGAATCTCACACAAGGAGAAGACAGGCTCACAATTCAGCTGCTCACACTGTGCATCCCGAGGGTCACTACTCACACTGTACGAGTGAGACGAACCTGAAGTAGTTCCAGTCACTTGACGTTTCAAACACAAGTGAATGAAGACTCTTGATAAATGTATGAGCTCTAAAAGTTTAACCTCTATCTTCTGTGTTCAAGTGATGTCACTGGCTGCAATCCCTCACGAGCAGTGTCAAAAATTAATGCAGCCATACGAGTGCTGATCGGGAGCACGTCGTGAGCAGATAATCTCTTCTCGTGACCCCCTGTACACAGCACGAGCAGGACCCACGGCAAAGCTGAAAGTCAGGCCCAATTTGAAAGTTGATCGTGTGACTTGAAATCAGGTCAAATTCATAACTAGAATCACACAGTATATGCCAGTCTTAACACTTCTACTGGTGCTGGCAGCTCTCAAATCGAATGGTAATGAGATGAACCAGTTTCAGACTTGGTTGCTTTTGAGTGGCTTCTAGGGATACTCTCCAGGTAATTCAGTGTCCTTGTATCATTTAAAGACATGAACGTGTTGAATTAAAGAATTGTAAAACCCTAGTCCCTAGTGAATGGTTGTCTCTCTGTGTATGTCTCTCTCTGTCAGCCCCGTGACAAACTGGAAATTGTACAGGGTGTACCACCTAAGGCCCATAGTTGTTGAGACTGGCTATAGTCACTTGTAACCTCTACAGGCTACTTTGAGTTTGGTGCATTCTAGCTAGACAATGACCAGTTAACTGCAAACCCAACAGGCATTCTTCATATATTCATTCATACACATTCTTTCTCTATACAGGATTGTGTCAGCCCTGCAACTAAGTGGCCACAGTTCACTACCCACTCAGTATAACCTGTCCATAGTTGCTGGATTAGGCTCCAGCCACTTGCAAACCCCTAACAATGAATGTGAGAATGAATTGTGAACTGGCTCTTGTCCATGTTACATCCTGCCCTTGAAAAGGCTCGTAATTGGTGGGGTAGTCTCCAGTCACTCATAACATATAATGGAAAAAGCCAAAGAAGAAGAATGGATCTACTCAAGATGTCAATCACTTGTTAAAAAAAAAAAAAAAAAAACAGCGAAGAGACTGGAAGAAGTGGAAATGGTTGGATCAAGAGCAGCACAAACGGAGGATTTGACAGTTCACTGTACAAGTATGAGTCATGATAAGGATGAAAGAGGCACGTTTTCATTATGAGCCAAGGGGTTGAACTAAATACTGGGATTATAACTGCAGCAGAAATACTCATTTATTACAGATGATTCAATTAGGAGGAGAATGTTCATGAGGCGTTAAGCGCTGGTTTAAAGTGGTCTAAAAACTGAAAAGGAACCATGTTTTACCATCCATCCATTCATCCATCTTCTTCCGCTTATCCGAGCCCGGGTCTCGGAGGCAGCAGTCTAAGCGGGGACGCCCAGACTTCCCACTCCCCAGACACTTCCTCCAGCTCTTCTGGAGGAATCCCGAGGTGTTCACCACAACGGACCGGTACAACGACCGCATCACTGCAGAGGCTGCACCGATCCGCCTGTCAACCAACCAATGTTTATGTTAAGATGGCCTGAAAATATCTAACAATCTATCTAAAAGTAAGTGAAAAATCAATGACTCTTAATGACTGCAACAAAGACCCTACACTGACATCATTCATGTTGTGGTTTCAAATTTACCAGACAAAAAAAGAGCTCCCAAATGAAATCCATTTATTCAATCTTCATTTGCGTTTTCATAGATCCCATTGAAGACCTGAGTAACTATGGGGCTTAGGTGCATTATGGATTAGATTGACAATGCACCTCCAGGCTCTCTTAAAAAATGAATATGGACTTTTAATAGTGAAACTACTGTGACATTATAACCAGTAGTAAAACTGCACCATGTAAAGTTTGTCTAAGAATTTAGAGAACATTGAACTTTTTGTCCCTGAGCCCTGCGGTTCCATTTTCAGCACTTGGCAGTGTCCTGAAGTTGAGATGAGCTGAACTGGTCCATAAGAAGTGGGCCATGTTTCCATAGCGGGACTGTAAACAGAGGAACATCTGCTCAATCCCAGGCTTATCGACCTCATACAAGATCATCAACAACAACCCAGAAACCTCTTTATGCATGTCAATCAGCAGAACACATCTGACTTGAATATCCAATATTCCTGAACATAATTGAAAACAAATTGGTTTATTTCTTTGCAGATTAATGATTTTTTTTTTTTTTTTTGCAATATTAGCCCCCATTGGACTGCTGCGCTGTTACAGATATGTGTTAAGCTAAAACGTTTGACTTTGACAATTTTTATTATTTTTGTATTATTAAAGATTTTATTTTAAACATCATCATCAACAAAACTATTATTTGACTTTTGACCATCAATATTATTTTGCAGGCAATTAAATATTATTTATTATTATAATTATTATATTAAAATGGGTAGTAAAATTGGTTTTAGGTTTCAGTTACATCACAAGAAAGACCAGTTCCTCCAGTTACCTCGGAAGAATTTGAAGCCTGACAGATATGAATATGAATATAATTCATATTTGGGACCAATTACAACATTGAACCTATGATATCAGAACAAGGGATCCTGACTGTGTCCTGCCCAAGGACACAACAGTAGTATGGACATGTTGGGGCAGGAATTGAACCACCGACCTTTTGATTTACAGATTACCTGCTCTATCACTTGTGCCATTGCCCACAGATGGCAGAAAGCTTCAACATTTCCTTTGTTGATACTGAATTGAACTGCTGCATGATATAATAAGACTCGGTTGCACTGCTATACGTTTGATCAAATAGAAACATTGTGGCTTGAATAGAAAGTCATTATTAACAATTGAATCAGCACACTCAGCCATATCTCATTAAAACTACTAGTGAACCAGCCCTGGAAAGAGTGTTGTATAGACTTCTTTTCAGCATGTGCACGTTCCAACTGCACCTCAGCAGTTTCTTAATTAAGCCCAAACAGGTTTACTTGTTGGATACTTCCAGTTCTTCTTTCAGCATTAACTTTGAAAGAGCCCACAAAGTCCCCCTGAGCTAAAGCAAGATCACTTGTAGTCTAAATACCAAAGCGGCAGTCACACAACACTCATTCATTTTTAAACAGCTCTGTAGCCCTGAATTTCTTCTTTACTACCCTTTGCAAAAGCCAGCGTGAAATTGTCAGTGGTGGATTTGGAAGAACCACAGGGCGATATGGTGGTTTTCTCGCGGTGCCTAGTGGAATTAAGAAATGTGCAGAAACGGCTGTTCTTCGACCCAAACCACGGCAGATCAGAGATGTTTTATAACTGAAAGAAAATACTCATCTATATCTTAAAAGCTCTGTACACTTTACTTTGCGAGAGGCCACCAGTGTTATACAAGTTTAAAGACACTGTATAATTAAGAGACAGGTTCACGCAACTGTTGCTAATTGGATTTTTTTTTATGGTACGGTCAGTGATTTTGTTTCCATTTTTGTGGTAGCAGTGGCTCAGATGGTAGAAGCAGGTTGACTGATTGAAATGTTGTCATTTAAACTACCACTGCTGTGCCCTTGAGCAAGACACTCCCCCCCACCTTGCCTGTGTAAAGTATGTTAGTATATGAATGTGTTTGGTCGGGGTCAGAGAGGCTCTTTGATTTTTACAGCATACTATTATAGTGCATTTTTAGGACACTTGAAAACACTTTACAAATACATTATTCATTCACGCCATACACTAGTGGTGGTAACCTACTTGTGTAGCCACAGCAGCCCAGGGGCAGTCTGACAGAAGCGTGGCTGCCATTTTGCGCCTAAGGGCCCACCGACCACCAACCACATTCATTCAAGTGTCTTGCCCAGGGAGTGAGTAAAACTACCATACATATAATAATTTTCATACAATCAAGTGCCTCAGCTTGCAATTCAATTGATGAAATGCTCTATGGTATTTTAGATATTATTTATTTATTAGGAAAGATTAGGTAATGTGCAATGAAATATACTTGCCCAGGGACATACGACGACAGTATGCACTCGGAGGGGGACTCGACCCAGCGACCCTCTGGTTGCAGGGCGAGTGCACCACTGCCGCCTATTGGCACAGGATAGCTGCAACATCTCCGTCAGTCCACCCCAGGGTAGCTGTGGCTACAGAGATATTTTACCAGCAACTGTGTGAGCGACTGGGAGGTGATTGATTTACGAACTCACTTTTGAAGCACTTGAAGTTCTTTCCTTGTTTTAAGGCATTTTTCCATGCAATTGTCATCAAGGGCATGGTAAGAATGATTATTAAAAACTAACTTTTGAGAGACTTTCAGGGACATCCTAGCAAGGAAAACTTCATTCACCCCACAAAAACTCATTTAGGATCACACTGACTGAAGTTTTGTTAAAGTAAAAAGTTGCATAGTGCATCTTTAAAGTCATTTAGGCTGTTTACAATGGCTTATTACTGTCAACAGATCCAATAAAAAAATTAAATGCTTGAATTTCTAGTCCACAGAACCTGACCTGGTCAAGCATCAATTCAACCATTCAAATACACACTGGCTGATCTCTCGTCATCCAAAAGAGGCCACTTTTGTCTGCTCCTTCTCGTCTGATCAAAAGGTCAACTCTTTGGGCCAAACTGTGATTCACTGACTGTACCTGGACAATACAGACAGCACTTGCCCATACAAAAGAAGTCCATTTGAAAGACCTCTACGAGCCACTCTGCTATTCACCCCCATGGTCCACTTGAATAATAGTGATCTTTTATACTCCTGCATTCGATGTGTTTTTTTTTTTTTGTGGTCTTATAAGTGCAGATAGAAAAGAGTGCAGATATTAGCAAAATCCCTCCACCTTGGCTTACTGTATCTGTCATATGGGAGATGTAATAAAGCTTTTTACTGAATGAATGAATGAATGAATGTAAAGGAACATACAGATTGGATATAGTAAAAGACTCATGTGCATAAACGCAGGCTGTTGGCAACATATGATTTATATAATGTTTATCCATACCAATTATTCTGATCATGGAAAGCATAAAATTGTGAAGGGGAAAGCCCAATTAGAAATATCACACTTTACTGTACAGCACAGTGATAATATGGCAATACTGTCACTGTGATAACAAACAGGTTATAAATAGGCAATAATAGTGTTTGTGGTTAACTATCAAGTCATTTATATGTAGTGACTCATATTTTTTCATGCAGTGTTTAGAATGGTAACAAGATGATGAGAGAAACCGTAATTATGGGTAATCTATGGTTAGGGTAAAGGGTTAGGGTTTGGTGTTAGGGGTAAGGGGTAAGGGAGTGTTTTGCGTTTGAGGTGACCGGACTGATGGGGGACACCTGGGCCCGGTGTGTACCACCAGCTTTCTCACCTGGCTTCCTCCTCCTCTACCGCTCATCATCTCACTCAACATCTCACTCACAACCAACCACCCACCCGCACCTTCATTCACACATCCATACTACAGAACACCATTTGTACCACAAGTATTATTATTGTTTATGCTGCATAAAAGAGCTAACCTTTTACCGTGTATCACCATTCTTCTTTTGTTGTGGAGCCAAGGTCTTATTATCCTAGTTATATATATTTAGATATCTTCATTTAGCAGGTCACAGTGCTTTCAATCAAGGCTAACATACAAGACCTAACTTCAATCTTATGCCCCTTCAGCTGAATCAGCCAAAATGAGTATTGTAATTTCCCCCATTTGGCTATAATGTGGAAAATCTCCTTGGGCTGTAATAGTGATAGTAATTAATCTATAAATCTATATGGCCCTATCTCTGAAGCCACAGCTGCCCTGGTGCAAACTAATAAAAACGTATACCACGCCAATAGGCTCTCAGACTTTTTCATCCGAGGCATGGGTCAACAGCTCTCCTGTAGAAGTATTTCTATAGTGGGAGAAACCTGGAATAGCCAGAGAGAACCAACAGCAACGGGGGTGGGATACGCAGGCTTCATTCGGCTGGCCCGAGAATCAAACCCACAACTTCCTTGCTTATTGTCTACAGCACTTCTAACCGACCTACCACTGTGAGCAATTACCTAAAGATTCCAATCAAAATTAATTACATCATTGATTTGAATAGCCACTAGTAATCCTCCTAAACATCATCCTTCTCAGTTTGAGCCAATCGTGTTGAAGAATCATGTTTCTGTGCGGAGTTGTGACGCGTCATGCAGAACAATCGCAGCCATTGATTGCGACTCGAGCATAATTATAGTCTCCCCTTAGATTATAGATGCCTCTCTAACCTCCGATCAATCCCAACACGACTTCAAAACCTCCAACAACCATACATCTGCCCAGAGCCTGTTCACCGGTCGCTCCCATTGATCCCAAACACACTATGAATATGGATTATCGGAGAATTAAGTGAAGCATCGCAGGAGCCGCCCACTGCTAAAATCTATGCTGTGGTTTTCATTCATTTGGATAGAGGGGTTGCTAAGCTGTTGCCAAGGACAGTGGAGTGGTCATCCATGTAATCTCAGCTGTCCAAAGGGTTGCAAAGAAAAATAAATGACCAGGACCAGAGGCATTCATAAATAGGGTACAGACATGTTTTTATTATGAATCAACATGTCAAATGTTATTATATACCAATAATATACCATTTCAAAGAAATGTAGATTAGGACTCAGCTAAAATTCATTTAAGCGCAAATGGGATAGTAAATACGTCCGACTGTCAAGGCTACATATACATAATGTTACAAAAAGTTCGGGATTTTTGATTTCCGGTAAAAAAGAAAAAAAAAACTACCTAAATACTTTCCTGATATGTTGTAAAAAAAAAAAACCCTCTGGCATGAACATTTTCCATTTCCCAGAAAACAAATATATACAAATAATATATAATATATAATGAAAGAATAACATCTGCTGCAGTTGACCCTAAACATATGGATTTCTCACATTTGTTCTTTGGAAAAATTAGTTGGATTATGTGTCTATATCAATCATCCTATTGGCAATATAGTTATTTATTCTGTATAAACAGATGGAAGGCCTGGAATCTACCTGTAGGGGTCGGCTACAGGGGCTTTGCTGGGGAGTAGCTCTGGAGAACGCTTGGGAAGTTGGGGATCGAAGGTGTGATAGGCAACCTCACCAGGCAGGCAGGGCAGATTTGTGGAACGGCATAGAGTTGAGTGGTGGTCAGTGGGGGTAGATCCAGGATGCTGGATCTGCTGTCCAAAGCCCTCCCGATGGGTGCCCATCCGATTACCTGCTGTAGCCACTCAACTCTTGCCCAGCGCTGGTGCGGGGAACAATGGAAGGACAAGAGAGAGGGATGCCACTCTATCGTATTTTGCTTATGTATAGACCCTTCCAAAGTTTGTAAAAAGGAAGTTCTAAATTCTGTAATGGAGGCAACTGGAGGCAAGATCATAATACATTTTCAACGGAGAAATTAGAATTACCCAGAAAATATGTAAAAATTAAGATGGTTTGAACAAATGATGTAGGTAATGTCAGCGCCTGGTTAGGAAACATTAGTGAATGTACCTCACATTGTATGTTTAGTTAATGTACACATTAGTAACAGTTAGACTTTACGTGATTTTTACCTTACAGAAATGTTGATGACAATAGTTTTTTCATTGCATGTTCAGAATTATTCTATCCTTCACCAGAAAACATACTTTTTTGTAAAGCTCCAGTCACCTCTATTTCGGAATCTTGAACATTCTATATGACAAACATTTGAAAGGGTCTTTTACACTTGAGAATCATAAGTAACGCTCACATTTGGCTGTTCAGCTGCGTGAATGCAATGGGGAAAGTGAGGATGCATTTAACAAAAGGTATTCTAACTTGGAAATGCCCTTTCTTACCTTTCACTTTTGTGACCTTTGACCTCTGACACAGGTATGATTACATTTTGCTTCTGACATCATTGGACCACATTATGCAAACACTCTTGATACAATAAACGCATTGATCAAAAACACTGCACTGTCATTTTTTATTACTAAAATGAAATTCATATAAAATGTCTCCTCCAATTTCAGAAAATCAAATACTCGATGAGAAAAACAGTGGTAGAAAATTATCCCAAACCGTTCATGAAGCAGTAGAAGAACAGCGCCCTCTCTAGTCCAACTTCAAGACAGCATCCCAGGTGTGGGACAAAAAATTTGCCCCTTCGTCTCGATTTACTGTCCTGTGGGCCTGAGACATACCGAGAATAATAAACACCAAAATAACCCTAACCACTATGCATGAAGACAGAACATATCAAGGTAATCTTTGGTCTTGAATAGGAAAAGACAATAATTGGTAGAAAATGTTTGCTCATAAAGGGTTTATCATAATCTTTTTCATACAGATCTGCGTTACTGAATGATGTCCCAGGAAACTATTTACAATGTGAGATAATATTTTCTGTCAAAATTGATTAGAAAAACAGTTCCTACTTAATGCAAAAGTACAAAATATCATATAATAATAATGGCTTGTCATTTTCTAAGATTTTAAATGTATTATGTTTAACAGGGGCAAAATCGCAGAAAGAGCAAGTGGCCATTCACTCAGCATCACTGAGCCAGCTGACCTTTGACCACATTATTTTAACCTCTTGCATTTTCCTTGTGTCACAATTTCCCACGCTGCACCACTCAAAACCACTAGATTTTCATTTCCACAACTCATACGAGGATTAATGCATACTTATTTATCTCTCTGTGGTTACCGTCAGCTGATGCGGGGTTACTGGGAAGGCCAAAACGTGAAACAACAACAGACAGATTAAACAGACAATAGTGGGTCAAACGTCCTAATGCCAGAGCGCTGAGGTAACGTCCAGAGGGACACATGCTGTCTACGGGGGCTCAGCAGGGACATGTGACTGTGGGAAAGATTAGTCTCAATGTGCCCCAGGCCCTGTCACTAGAAACAATGCAGAAATGTGGAGAATGTAGCAGAAAAAAAGCTTCAGCTATGTGTTTAAATGCAATTATAACCAAACATAGTTACCAGGCTAAGTAAACATCTCGTTACATATCGTCCCTTTAGAAAGGCTTGATATTACAGATAGAACTTTATATTTTTACATAGCTCAAAAATGAATACAATTCAACTAAACACTTGCTTAGGTATCCAAATATAGGAATATGTAAATAACAAAAATTTGCCAAAAATGTCAGATAGAACCTTATAATTCTAAGGGGACCAAATGTTAAATGTTAAAAAAACAGGCAATGTTTAACAGTTACAAATGAGGCCAATACCTTAATGCAGACTATTTCATTTCCAGATCATTTACTGACTACTACATAATTGGCAAGTAACTCTGCTTTGCTTTGTCAATTCTGTACCATTGACTTACCGTAGACTCCCATTTGAGCAAGTAACTGAAAACGAAATGCTATCTGTCACTTGACTAAAGAGTTGGCAATGCTGAGCAGTACCAAGCACGGCAACTGCTAAGTTAGTCCATTATTGTCCATATATTGCTGACATTTGATGTGGCAGGCAGAACAAGTCACAAAAAAAAGATAATAAACAGATTTAGATTTTTCCAAAAAGGTTCAATTGAATAGTAAATTTTACATTACATTTTTCACATAAAGCTGTTCTTACATGACACACAGAGGTGGTAAAAGTACTCTTACGCTTTCTAGATTTCAAAGACTTTACTCAAGTAAAAGTACAGTTACTTCAAAATATTATTACTTAAGTAAAAGTCAAAAGTATTGTGCAGTAAAGCTACTCTATGGAGTACAATTTATTTAAAAAGTACTTGAGTAAATGTAACTGAGTAAATGTAACTGAGTAAATGTAACTGAGTAAATGTAACTGAGTACTACCCACCTCTGGTCAGTGCATCATTTCAAGATTGCGGGACCCTGTTAACCTTTTTTTAAATCAGACCCCTGAAGTTAAAAAAAAATTGTCTACCACAAAAATATTGAAATCAATTTTAATCAAATCAAATAAATAGGCAGTTTAAATGTCTTGTCAAAATAGCAAAAGAACTCATCTAATATGTTTTTGTATTTTGCGATGAAAAATTAATTGTCAAAAACGGTTTTAAACTGCATTTAAATGCCCCCAAATTGTGGTGTTTATTAATAGCCTACATGTCACACACTAATGGTACGTTAGGTTGACTACTATTGCATTTTTCCCAGTGTGTTGGGAGCAACAGCTGTGTTTCTATTGTCCAACACTTATACTGACCCGAGGCCTGTTCATTCACACTTTGACACAGACCGGAGATACGTACGCTTGCACACACACGTACACACACACACACACACACACACACACACGAGACAGGAGACAGCCTGCAGGTGCTGCTGGTTCTATTCCCTCGGGCCCTAAACTGTCTACGCTGCAGACATGGCTTCAACTCCTCAAGACTCACACGTCACATGACACAATACTGCAGCAGGAAATGGCAGTATGTCAGAAGAAGAAAAAATGTTTTTTTTTTCAAAACACGCTGATAAGTTGTATTAATTTATTTATTTACACACATATTTAATATTTAAAAGATACAATTTGCTCTATTTAGGGAATCCAAGAAAGGCTTCCGGATTTCAAAGTGGTATTTAATTCCATTTTGTCTGTTTAACTATGTGATAATACATCCTAAGGGGAAATTACAGTAAGAATCTTTTACTTAAATGCTGTTGTTAGCAGTTGTTGGTAAATTCATTTCCAGTTTGTAAATGCTGCTAGGTTTTTATGACTGACAGTTTACATTTATGTTCTATTATTATTTTTGATATTATTATTGGCAATGAAAAGTAAAAATTAAACAAAGCGTGCCTCAGGTGAAGTGCAATGGATCAATAGGAAGCAGTGGCTGATAGGAGGTCAAAGGTCAACACAGAGCTTGCACTGGCCCCGTCCCATTACCCGCACTAGTCTGTCCCAGTGTGTGGATCTGTGCGGACCTCAGTGAAGGATTTTACCCACAATGCAATTCAATGGGATGCTTTTAAAAAGGACATGCCTTTTGTTTCTAAGCATCTAAGCATAATCTGGTGAAAGTAGAGTATTTAAAATTTAAAAAAACTTTAACAGCTGAACTGAAACGAAGATTTCAGTTGTCCAGGTAATGGACCAGTCTGACAGACCTGTATTATCTTTTTGTGTCAAAATTATGAACTTATCTGTTGGTGACTTTCTGATAAATCTAACTTTAGGCTGCCATGCTACAACAGCCAGACAGTGTTATATATTTATTTTCTTAATGTTGGTTCATTTGTGGCAATAGTAGCAAAAATGACAGAGAGAGGCGAGGTGTACACTGTCCCAAATGTCAAAAATGAAACACATTTTTTTGAACTTCCAAAAAATGCACACCTCCACAAGATGCTTAGGTCGTACCCTCAGACATGGGTACTATGTGCTCAAATACTTACACCAAGGGCTACTTCACAAGCATCCTACCTTAAAGCATTGAACAGAGAATAATGATGCACTTAAGTTGTGTGTGATTAACTTCTCAAGCCCAAGTTGTGAGTGTAATTGAAACTACTCAAAAATTTGGTTGAAATTGTAAACAAAAATTAAAAAAAAAAACAATTATAATAACAAAACTATGTAGACAAAATCCCAATAATAATTAAAATGACATTGCAGTTAAAATTATTTCCTAAAATGTAAAAATAATAAAATAAAATAAAAAAAAAACAACTATACGGCTAAAAGCAAAACATATTTATAAAATTGTGTTAAAAAGTTTAAATAAAGTTTAAATAAAATTTAAGTGTACGGTTATTCAGTTGGCAAGTTTTTTACTTTGGACAAAATTCCAATAAGTTAATGAATTTCCTGAAATGCAAAAAAAAAAAAAGAAAACTACATGACTATAAGCAAAACATATTTATATATCTGTATGAATAATAAAGACATCAAATTAAAATTTAAGTGTACGGTTATTAAGTTAGCAGGTTTTTGTATAATGTGAAATTGAATTGGCTCCCTGCTTCTGCCTACTCCATTTGAGCCTTGTTTGAAGTAAGAACTATGAATATTTTATTGTTGTATTTGTCAAATAAAAATATATCATCATCATTCAGTATTTTTTTCATAAATTTAAAATACATCACCAAAACATTAAACTTTTTCTTTTTTACAACATATATTATTTTGCTGCACTAGCCATCTGCTATAAATAAATATACAGTATACTAAATCTCTATGATAAACATCTTTTTTGAATTCACACTGCCAGAATATACTTTCACTGTGACACGCCTATGGGTCCTGGGCCAATATTTTAGAAACACTACCCAACAGACTCGAGGTTGGTCTTGTATCTGCTGCATATCACATTTTCATTGAATTCTTACCAACACCTGCTAGCAATAGGAAAAACAATTGTCAACAAATAATCACGTTGAAATATTCTCTGAAAACCTAATATATCTCCATCACATGCCAAATCCACCTCAATCGCTGGCTTGTAACCCAACCCAGTGCGTTTGAGAAAGTGTGCTGTATACATTCGATCTGTGGCGCATTGGGGAAAATGAGAGTGAGGTTCAAGTTACGGTGTAGGGCTGTTGGGTCCGTAACAGGAGCCCCTGGACCAGTACACAGAAAAACAGTTCCCACAGCCTCCTCCCAGTCCACACCAGGGTCAGGTATCACCACGGCGACATGCATGTACGCACTCCAGTATACAAACTGAGGAGTCCCAAGACTGTGTACACACACCTGGGGACAGGGGTAGTCCCGGAGTGGACAGTTAGTGATGAAGTGTCAAAGGCAATTCAAACAATCAATGTAAATATTTTTTTTGTATTTATAAATCTGTGTTGCAGAGTACATTTTAAGTAAGATAATGTCATTGTTCTATTTATGTTCAATCTTGTTTGCTCCACTTGGCATCAGTCACTTTATTTATTTTTTATTATTGTACACCTAACTACTATATACACTTACTATATAAACTACAAACTTCAAACCGGCGACCCTTTGGTTGCAGAGCGCTCCAAAATTAAACACACTAAACAGTTATTGCGAAACAATGCTCAACAGCCAGGTACAGGGAAACAGACACAATGCAAAAAAGTAAAAATTCAAGCAGCAGCGAAGAGAAATGCTTACCTTTGGTGGTTTCATGAGGTCTAAAATAGCACCAGGAATCTAGATAGAACCCCGAAACATACTGCATGTAAACATACATTTTCTAAAATAAAATATTTT
The DNA here is from genome assembly GCA_036025475.1 of Philypnodon macrostomus. Taxonomy (NCBI): domain Eukaryota; kingdom Metazoa; phylum Chordata; class Actinopteri; order Gobiiformes; family Eleotridae; genus Philypnodon; species Philypnodon macrostomus. The sequence continues at coordinate 32,783 of JAVQKC010122769.1, forward strand.
TTTTAGTTGAGAAATGCATTTATTTTTTATGTATAAAAGGTCAGACTCTTTCCTATTTGAAATCAATCACATCAGAGCAAGGCCATATCGACAGCAGCAAACAGCAAAAGCAAATCAAGTAAAAACATCCCTTTATTGTCACTGCAGTATGGACAGTTATATAACAAAAATTAGGCCTACTTCTGTGAAGCCCTCTGAGGCAACTTTTGTGATATAGGGCTATTGTAATTCGAACTATATAAATGACAAACTGCAAAATGGAAGAAAACTGGCCGAATTGAAATCATACTTCTAATCAAAAGTCATTGTGAACATAATAAGTTAATGTAAATAATTCAATTACATATATCAAAATTAGTTGAAAAAGATCTAAAGGTCTATTGTTGAACTAGAAAGCACTCATTTACATCTCTCTCAAAATGTATTCAACTGGTCTTTGTGTAATTTCTGACCCATCCCGAAAATTTCATCCAAACCTGTGCAGTGTTTTTTCAGTAAATGTGCTAGCAGATGCCATTATTAAGAAAAAAAATTATAAATCCTGGACCCAGACAACGTTTCGGATCACGGCCAAAATCTAATCAATTTCCTTCCCTGAAAATGTCATCCAAATTGGTGCAGTGCTTTTTGAGGAAAGTTGTTAACAGATAAACAAACCATCCAACAACCAACAGAAAACATGACCTCTCTGGTAGAGGTAAATATTACCTTACAGAGTACTGCAAAACACGTGCTAATCATCATAAAAACACAGCCAAGTACAGGAAGCCAAACACTTAAAGAGTAACTAAACACTGAAGCAAAATAAGCAGGTTAAGCAGATCAATTTTCCTATTGGTCAAAAATATCCGTCACATCTCATTTGCACACACCCCTGTAGTGACTCAGGTAAACGTTGCCTATTTGAATCAATCAAATCAGAGCAAGGTCATATCCACAGCATCAAGTAAAAACATTTGAGAATGAGGATCTATCACAAGTTCTAAATGAATCCATTTATTGTCACTGCAACAGTTTTGTAACAAAATGAGTTATCAAAGCTCAAAGAAACTATACAAGTCCAAACAATACAAACACAAAACCAGTAATGTGAAACAAAGGCTAAACAAGTGAAATATCACACCGAAATTAACATAACGTAAACACAAAGCCAAAGCAAAACCATGCAACACAAAGCCAAAGCAAAACCATGCAAGCAAGTCATGCAAATAATGAAGAGTAGAAAGTAGCTGGGTTCATTGCCAGACATTACATTCATCTACACAATGTGCAATGGTTAGAACAAGCAAATAATGCATCGCAAGTTTTAAACAATACAAAAGGCTAGAAACAGACAACACAGCAGGTACAGGAAGCCAGATCAAAATAAGCCAAAGCAAAAACAGCAGCTCAATACCCAGCTCATAGAAATGATAACAAGTCCTTTGGTGATATAATATGGTCTCAATGGCAGCCTCCATATCACCCTAAAAAAACAAAAAAAATCTTTATTCATTAAAAACCATGAACCCATGTGTCAAACTAGTTTTTACCTGAATCTAGTAAAACAGAGCAAGGACTGTTCCATACATCTCTGTTCACCACCATTTTGTATCCTTTATGCAGCGTCACTGATTCTTTTGAATGTTAGCACTTGGCAGGCTGTTTAGCACATTCAGGCACATTAAAGCTGTCAGGCTGACCAACTGTGTTTCATTTATAGCTTCATACACATTATTTATGGTCTCCCAGTCACCTTAGTCCTCATCAAAAGGTTTCTTGCAACTTCAGACTTTCTGCATGCAAACAGAGCAAGCTATGCACAGGTGTTTTTCATTGTAGCGCTTCAGGTGATAGCTTCAGGTCCCCTAGTAAAGAGAAAAGACCAGAGTAGCACTGACCTCCACCAAGGCAGCTCATTTCCATATATCACTTCCAAAAACAATTGGTCTTTGTGTCATTTCTGGCCATTCCTGAAAATTTCATCCAATTGGGTTCAGTACTTTTTACTTTTAGCAGATGGCAAAAATGTAATCAGTTCCTTGCGTAATTGACCTTAGCTGAACATTTCATCCACATCGGTGCAGTTAATGAGCCAATAACATAATAACATTTGATTTTAATGTAATACGTTTTACATTAAAAAAAAGATTTCATTAATGCAAGGCCAATAATGCAATAATCAACCAACAGCATAATAAATGATTACATTATTGGTTAAATGTTATTACGTTATTGGCTCAAAAACTTTATTACAATATTGCCAGGTTATTATTTGGGTTTTGTGTCGAGCCTACTTTGAACCAGAGGCAGGATACACCCAAGATCAAGGACAGTCAGTGTGAGTGGATGTCATTGGATGCGTTTTCAAAATACATAGAAAAGATACATTTTTTGTATATTTATACAAATATCATAAACACTACTCATACTAGAGGCTGTTTGTCCATGTCTGAAGCATCAGTGGCTCTGATGAATTTAGACTTAAAAAAAAAAAAAAGTTTTAAAAGTGAATTTGAATTGACGGTAAATACATATATATATATATACATATATAGTCAGCACATAGCTATTATAAGTGGAATTATCCCATATTTTCTTTTGAATTGGATTAATATAGAGAAACACAGAGATGATGCTGTCAGCAACAGGTTCAGTACCACCTTCACGTTTGCCAAGCGTGAGCAGAGACGCTATAGCAGTCGTTCTGTTCACACAATTTCAAAATTAGCTGCAATTCCGAAATTGACCGCAGGTGTCTCTATTTTCAAGTTTATTGTTGTGTATCTTCAGTTGTGTACAGATAAACAAACAGTGTAAGGCCACACCAGAGCCAGTGTGGCGTTGTGTGGTCAGGTTTAACACAGTCACTCTAGGGTTACACATCCACAGAGCTGAAGAATGGCTTGGTCTTGCCAGTGGTGTGTTACTGAAATGCACACACTGTCATTGTTCCAGCGCGGTCACAGTACACCAGCGCACGGGGAGGAGAGTGCACGAGGAGTGTGCACGAAAAGTGTGCACGAGAAGGTCTGCATACAACAATGGTGACAAGCATTGATACACTTTCAATTTTATTCTCAAATGTATACCATGACTTTTAAATGGATTTGACTGTTTATTTTGAGCTTCGTTCGAAATTTTGGGAGAGAGAGAAAAAAATAATAATACCATCAAAGAACAGTAACAATAATTACTACAGAATGATCCACCATTTTGTGTAGTATGCTCAAAAAGGAGTGGGTAGAAGTGTCCTGTCCTGGACCTAGTCCATCAGATTGATTGAACTTATACATGACTTTTTTCTCGACTTACATAAGTACAATCGTTCATTCACACACACACACACTAGTGGTTCTAAGTCATCTTTGTAGCCATATCTTCCCTGGGGCAGACTGACGGAGACTTGGCAGCCTACGGCCTCCCTGACCACCACTAAACACACTTCATACACAAACTGTCCTGCCCAAGGAAACACTACCAATATTATCTTTGGGAGAATATGGCTGCAAAATTGCATAGTGGTTAGCACTGTCGCCTCACAGCAAGAAGGTTCTGGGTCCAAGTACATTCTCAACCTGATATGTTTCTCACTCCAGTCTGTATCGCCGCATCTCTCTCTCTTCACAACTGATGATTTTTTTTTCTCTTTGACACCCGTCCGCAGAGCTTGCAGGCTGCACAGATTTTCACACTCTCTCTATCCGAATCAAAGGCTCGCACCACAGCTGGGCTCCATCACTGACATCATCCACACCTCGCTCTACCTCCTCTCCGTACCACATTAAAACCTCATCTCTCTCAAACCAAGCACACCCAACAATGAGAACAAATGCCCATTGTGCCTGAACGCCTGTCAGGGAGAGCGCTGGATTCTTTGGAGGATGGCGAGGAGGCTACACAGGTGCAAAAATGAAAAGATCCCATTGAAAAAGTGAGCGCATATTTGTACTCTGAGCGATTTGGCATCTGTAGTCTGCATTCTAGCAGGAGAAATGACACTTGGACAGTGAAAAAGAAAATCATGTATAGGTCAATTCATGAACACACAACGGAGGCAGTTCAATTCTTGCAGTAAAAAAAACACATTTAAAAAATAGGGTTTTCGGGTGAAGTGCTGCTGAATCTATAGTTGGTGCGCTTGCTTTTATAGCTTACAAGTGATCAGCTCTAAAATGTAGCGAATGGGGACAGATATTCAGCACCAACACGGTCACTATTTCACCTGCTCCAGCCCCGCTTCACCCTGCTCTGCCCTAGGGAAGATGCGTCTCTCCTCCTCATTCCACTTCTCCTAATAAAGGCAAGAACTCAGAGCTCCAAGCGCACCACCGGCCAGTCTCGGCCACTCCGTTGGGGAGGTGGAGCGTACGTGCCTCTGGAGGACGCGGGGAGGATTTCCCCAGCAAGGTTCTCCGCGAGAAAAACAAAAACAAATGTAGGGATATAAGTGGCTATAAAATATAAATATATAATATTAAAAAAAAAATACAGATATAACAGTATAAACATTACAAAATAGTACAATAAAATGACAGTAAAACCATAATAGAAAGTGCATCTATACACTGGTAAACCCCTGACCTGCCCCCCCTCCCTCACCTGTAAAGTGCACTGTGACTTATTATTTTTCTGGTAAAGGAAAACATGACACATATCCGTGTATTAAATAAATGTTTTTTTCTGCTGGAAGTTTATTCCATTCAATTATTGTTTTAAATGAGTTGATTGTCCTAACGCTGTTCTCTGTTACCAGGTAGAATGTTACAAAGTTTGCCCAAACAAACCAAATGAGGGGTAGGTATACTTTTCTTGATTAAAAACATCAGCTCCACCTGCGTTCCATGATCCATTTCTCTAGAGTGCACCTATCAAAGAGAGATACTTTGTTGAATGTGCATAAGAAATACTCAGATCCTTCCAAGAATTACCAAAGCTACCAAAATTATTTTACCTACAGCCAAGAACGACGTCTCAACCATCTGGGCCGGCTCATTATGTTGTCTTTGTGGAAGTGGCGTAGTGTTCATTGAACCCAGCGGACATTACGGAGGAAAAAGGTGCTCCTCCTTCATCAAGCTTTGACATTTGGTTTTCCAAGCCTGTATTTACAACCTGAAATGAATATTCTACCGGGCCATTCATATTCAAATCGGATTGTGCAAAAGGATGACATTTAGATTACTGCCATGTCATTGCTTTCAAAGGAAGTTAAATTCCTGAATTGAGGTAGATTTGGTGAATTACACTGTACTGTATATAAAACATGCACAAATCTTCAGTTAAAATGCCTGTTGGATTGTGAAAAGGTTTCTATACCATCTGTTGAACTGTTATGTTCAACATGCTGGGTCAAGATGGGTGGATAAGCTATAGCTGTATTGTGTAAGGTAGACTTCATTGTCCCCAAAAGGTTGTTTGCTTTTCAACCATCGTTTGATTAGGATTAGCTGGAGGGGGACGCAACCTCCACTTAATAAAACCAAAGTTGTCTTGGTCCTAAACAGAGGTAGTACTCAGTTAGAGTTACTCAGTTACATTTACTCAGTTATATTTACTCAGTTACATCTACTCAGTTATATTTACTCAGTTACATTTACTCAGTTATATTTACTCAGTTACATTTACTCAGTTACATTTACTCAGTTATATTTACTCAGTTACATCTACTCATACTCAGTTATATTTACTCAGTTATATTTACTCAGTTATATTTACTCAGTTACATCTACTCAGTTATATTTACTC
>JAVQKC010122792.1:0-22759 GCA_036025475.1 Philypnodon macrostomus
TAATATATTTCTTCTATATGCTAAAAGATGTATATTTGACCTTTGACTAATTCTTCTATATGCTAAAAGATGTATATTTTACAATACAACTTGTATATTTTACAATACAACTTCATCAACTACTCTTTCTGCTTCATTTGCTCCAATACAACGCTCCATCATGAATCATTTTATTTTGAAAAAATATTTAGATTATTTACATTATTTTTTGGCCCTATTGCCCAGCACGATGTATGCATGCATGCAAAGAATAGGTAATACATTGCAATATTCTGATTCACTTTTGTGAATTTGTTTGATACTGTATTGCAACATCTTTGTTTGTCTGTGTCCTCATCTTTCTGCAGAGACTTAATGTGCTGACCTGACACAACCGGAGATAAAAGATCCTGAACAAAAGTTTCTGAAATTATTGTATTTTTTTACTTCTTCTTACGGGATTGACATTATATATCAACATGAAGCCACGTGCTACAGTGTACCCTAGTTTGGGGGTCTTTTGATTGTGTACTTCATGTTCATAAAGTTCCCAAAGATTGCATCCATGTTTTACTTTGTCTCTAAACCTGATGACGGCAGTGTGATCGCAGCAGGGACATTGTTATCGAGTTGTTGTACAGTCTGTCCTGTGTGTGTGTGTGTGTCTCACTGTATATGTGTGTATGTGTGTTTGCATAACCCACTCAGCCCTGATTTCATAACCACGATTATCTCGGACAATGCAGCCTACTTCCCACACAGCTGAATATTGATTTGGGGCCGGTCTAAATAATAAGTGTTCTGAGGCAAATGTGCTGGCTAAACAAAAATATGTCTAGTAGGTAAACTCTTATCATGCCTAAATCTAAATATTAAAATTATGTTTAAATGTAGATTAGCATTTCACATTTTATGTGTATGCAGTATTTGAAAATGTAATATTGTTCTTGTATGCCCTTCTCCTGCTGGCCTTATCACTATACAGCCAGTGAAACGTAAGTGTTTTCAGCTCTTGAGGAGGTCAGCGCCTTAGCGCTTGAACTACTTGAACTCAGGGACACACGTTTATTAATTTACTCACAAATTAAGCCCCATCTTGCTTTACCATGTTCTACAGTTTACCACCAGCTGTCTGTCTGTGAATGCCCTTCCCAGTGCAAATAACCGTTTGGAAACTGGATGATTTTATGTACCTTTATGTGACCTTTATAAATGATCAACAGATTTTTTTGCAAAGTCAGTGATTGTTATACTGAATAAGATCCTCTCAGACCCCAGTAGCATTTTAACATGTTTTTTTTAATGTATTATTATTTTTTTTTTATGTTTTTTGCCAAATTTTGTTTATTTCCCTAAAACTACATTCTTCTTTCAGTCTATAGGGGGAACTATTGAGGTAACTGACGTCATATTGGTCACATGTGTTCAGGGCCGGGGGGTAATTAGGTATTTCAGGTTTAAGCCTAATCAAACATGAAAAAAGTCAAATAGACCCTTCCCATGTTTGTCATGGTTTGGGGCGGGGCCTCTTAATTGCTCGTAAACAATATAAAAACCCTTAGAAATCACACAATGTCTGATTAAGGTGCCTGATGTATGGGGGCGTTTTGCCGATATACACTTTGCTGTCAACAGTGTGGGCCTAGTTTTCCCATAATCTTCTCACCAGCCTTAAACCAGCCTTAAACCTGCCGTATTTGCATTCGCGGATGTTTTTTTGCCAAAATTGCTAGAGACAGGACACAGCTTTTGGTACAGTCTGTGTTTTGACTGCTGTCACTGCATCAAATGGAGGTGTACACTTTCAGTCAGCAGTTGCATGTGACTGACTCATTACCACGAGGAAAATGAACTTGCTTCTTAGAGATCATTGTGTTGACATCTTTCAGTGACATATAATGCATTTACCTCATCAGTGATGACGGCTGTGTGGGCCTGCGGATGCTGTCACGCTGTTGCTATGACATCTGGGATCCACAAAAAGATTCAGGTTTGATGTGGAGGGGTGGGGCTGTGCAGTGGGCGGACTGTTGGCAGCACAATCCTTAAACACAAATATGAGAAAAGACGTGAAATCATTTTATTTCACCATTAAAGGAGCTATAGGGAATATTTAAAGCAAAAATAACATTAAATAACATTTATATAACATTTTTGTAAGCGTAGCCTACGTTGTGATGTGCAAAATGAGCTCTTTTTGGTCCTCCGTTGTTGCCTGAGTAAACATGCAGACACAATTTATCTGTCCTAATGTTAGCTTGATTAGCTCTTTGACCGGAGCTAACTGCTACATGCTGCTGTGGAGATTGTGAAAGTGTTGGTCTGACCACTGTATTTTGTGGATCGCTGTGGACATATTTGCTCTGGAGTGGGTAGTTTTGAAGTACGTGGCGGTTGTGTTTACAGGGCTATCTCTGGAGATAGTGAGGTGCTGGAGTGGGCTATTAGCTTACTTTAGACCGAAGCTTTAGCGAACAGTGCAGGGTTATACATGGCTCGGACTGTGGAGGCAGTCTCTATATTACTCTTTCGTTTAAGTAAAGTTATCAGTCAGCGCTCTCGTCTTGTTATAGAGGCGAGTTTGTAAGTCCGGTGGCTTCAAATCCGCAGCGTGATCCACAGGGCCTAGGTCTGTGGTTCAGGGCCTCAGCCTGTGGTGAGGCTCGTGCCCGGATCTGGCTCACTCTATGGGGGATGAGTGTGGACACCATGGTGCTTTCTGCTTCAAAAATACTAGCTCAGTAGTGCTGATCCAGAAATATGTCTTGTTACATCCCACCACTGGTATTAATATCTATCTCTAATTTTGTCAAACACAGATATCTATCTATCTCTAATTTTGTCAAACACAGATTGACAAAATTTGTCAATCTCGTATAACGTTGATACAGATCAACGTTATACGGCTGTATAACGTTGATCTGTAAACACAGAGAACAGGACTGCAGTTCCTCCACTGACCACGTGATTCATCTTCTTCAGTAAAGTCATTGCATATCACCTTTAAGGTCATTACATTGTGATATCAGGGTCAAAATAACTCACTACTATACTATACTATACTTACTCAACAATCAACCATAGAATCTACATAAAAAGAAAATACACGCTATCGTGTTTGAGGACATATTGCCCACTTTATTTTGCAGTACTAATAAATACCTAATAAATAGAGCCACCTAATAAAGTGACAGAAGCTGATAATCATTACATTTATGCTTTTTTGTATTTGTTTTAACCAAATACTCTCCAGCAAAATCGAACTATGAAGGTTATGAAGACCCACATCAACTGTAAATGCAGCATACCACTATTTATAAAACTCACAGTATTATTAACAGCATGGTGCCCCTTTTTTGACGTATCTGTTAAAGCCCACAGTGGGGTGGAAAGTGTTTGATCGCTTGTTATGTAACGGCTGGTGGGTGGTTGCCATGGTAATCTGCCCAGGACCACCACCTTTGTAAGACACTGACCCACCCATTCTTGCAGCCACATGATTTTTCAGAGCTGCCTAATAGGTTTTACCGGACCCCCATGTTTTTCTCAGTATGGATTTGTACATTCCTTTTTGTATCCTTATATGAACATGCATCTATCTAAATTGCAAAATTCACCGGTTACTGCTTGAATACAGGTAGCAGACTAACTGTTGTTTAATGTGTTGTTATTTTTTCTTCTTTTTCAGCGTTTACTTGTGGTCAAACACCAAACTGTTTCACTATGTTCTCAAAAAAAAAAGTCAAACAAATATGATGATTAAATAAAAATAAACTATGCCCAATCCCTGGGTGTTGTCTGGTTTCACAGAAAGCTCTTGCGTCAACAATATTTTCACTTCCCACAAACTGCTGCCTGACAATAGTTTACTAATGTGGCCTAGCTCAGTTATTGAACTGGAAAAAACAATGTGCAGTAATCAGGCAATGTCTTGCTCAACTGACCCTGAGCTCATGGCCTGGCTGGCAGAGTACAGTTTAGCCCAGGGATTAGAGATAAACCCTTAAAAGCAATTTAAACCCAAAATTAAGCCCAAATCATCACCATTTTGTATGTCATGTATGAAGTTCAACTGAACCAAATACAAAACCGCTGTTAATGACTGTAGCTCAAATGCTTGGCAGAGAACAACTTTATATTGCAATAGGAGTGGTGAGTACTCAAAGTTTAATTTCCTAATGTAGTACTGTGCATGCAATTGTACAGACTGTCTGGAATATAAAGGGCCGCAAAGCAGGGGGCCTTCAAGATAATGTTATAAAATCAGGTAGGCAGCCATAATAGACACACGCAAGAAAGTGTCAACAAAAATGTGTACCACAGCAAACATGAGAATGGGTGTGTAAATGAGAAGTGGAGAAAAATCTCATCAGCCACGTTATATCATTGTAGCACCAGGCGACAGTTCCACAGTGTCCACAGATGCCAAGAATGTGAGGAACTAATCCTGGGATTTGACATGCTTTCTTGTGAGTCTTGCCTCTACCACTCTTGATGGTGTTCACTTCTGTGTTTTTTAGCTTGTACAATTATTTAATCTGTCTCTCAAAAGAAATATAAGCTAACCATAAGGTCTCTCCAAGTATGTGCACCCATAGACCATTTTCTGTGACAACTCTTAAAGGTTGGAAATAAAAGAAATAGCCTATACCATTATTATTCGTTCATGTTTATATTTCAGATTCCAATTTTACACTTGCATTTGATTTCCGGACCGTTCTTGTCCCAGTTTTCCTTGTCACTCATGTCTTCACAGTTTTTATATCTGTTCTCCGCTGCTTTCATCCTGGTGTGACTATGGGCCCCATTTCCCTTTTCCTTCACTCTTCTTCATCGTACCTTCATCTTCCTCTCTCTCTCCTGCTGCACAAAAACACACACAACAAACACACAACAAACACACAACACACAAACTGGCAGGGCCCATAACGTCATTTGCACCTCCGCAGCTGACTTCATCAAACTGTTTGCAGGGTCATGGTTTTGACCTTGGAAGAATACTGCTACTATGGCAACAAGAGCCACCTGCGCGTACACAGATATAAACAGGGCCTATTTAACGTGTGAGAATTGATTTTAAAAAATGTAAACCAGAATGCTGAGAATAACTTGAACTTTAGATTATTTTATATTTCACGTGTTTTTATATTTCATGTTTTGAGAATTGCATTGGAATCTACATAACAACGCAATATAGAACTTTAGATTTAAATAATATGTTTTGAGTAAATCTAACACTACCATGTCATTGAAATATTACATCACAGTGTTGTGTTAGTATACATAAATGAACAATAGAGCTTCGTATCTAAAAACCATATATTGAATTTAACCCCTCAATCCCTGCCTAAGGCCCCTAGTTGATCAAATAGGCTCACCCTGATCCCTAAAATGTCCCCATACTTGCATGTTGGAAAAGCTGCCCCCCGCCTCAAGCCCATAGTTGATAAATAAATCAAATGTGAAAATGAGAATTATTATGAAATATGAATTACATGGGCAATACATTCTCCAAGCTGTGTGTCTGTGCTTTAATCAACACTGGGAACACTGACAGAGACCTGGCTGCCCCTTCAACCACCACCAAACGCATTCATTCATAGGCAATGTGCAAGTGTCTTGCCCAGGGACACAACAACAGTATTAGGGATTTGAATCAGTGATCCTTCAGTTGCGGGGGCAAATGCTTACTCACTGTGCCACTGCCGCAACAGTTTCTCAAATTCACAGTGGGGCTTTATTTACTCCTGCCAAACATTACACCACATTCAAATTTACTGTGACAGACATTAGGACATCTTAATAAGAAGTTATGAAATACAATATGTCCAGTTATCCTTGGATGAGAGGTACAGCTTACTGCAAATGTGAATAAAAATGCCATAAATAGCAATCTACACACACTGCATGTGTATTTGGCATTATGGTTGAACTTAATACATCACAGTGATCCAGTGGTCCCTGCAGTAGAGGAGGGCAAACGTAAATCAGCTAATAGCTCGATGACCTATGGACACATTTAAAATTGACAGTGCTTTTTGTTCTGTCCCTATAAAGAGCAGACATTGACATGAAGAGCTGCAGGTGTGCACTAGTGTTTACGTAGTGTGCTATTTATTGGATTTAAATCAAAGGATTACTTTAGATCAAATCAACTGCATTATTTAAAATGTTTCTTAAATATTCTTAAATATTCTAAGAAAATGTCATTTCTTAAAGTGCATCAGTCACAGAACCACATTCACACATAGGTGATCATAAGTGGTTTTCCAAGAATCCAAAACTAGTATCCGGTTATAGGACGACCACTCCACCATTGATCCACGCCTCCCACAAAACACTCACAGACCACTTTATAAGGTAGATATTGTACCTAATAAATTCTTCTGTAATCTCAAACAGATCTAACCTCTGGAACAATTTTTCCAATTTTTGCCAACAGAACTGCCACTCATTGAATATCCTATAATTTTCAAACCATTCTCTGTGAATCCTAGGCATGGCTCTTCATTCTGATACTTGAACTCTGAATATATGCATGACTACATTCATTGACTTTAGGTGACGTGATAGGCTGAGTAGCTTGAGCTCAAAGCAGGCAAATAGGTCTACCTAATAAAATGGCCCATGACTGTAGGTCCAGAAGCTACATCCATAAAGCTTCAGAGGTCTGGCACTGCAGCACAGACAAAGGGCTCAGGGCTAATGGGTACATTGTTGCGATAAGTGTTGTTTATGTCCTACTTTAGCCTCTGAACAGTTGTACATTGAGGGAATAATTGAGGCTTTGATTGTTAAAACATTCTGTGTTCCCAGGAAATAGTGCAATTGGTGCCAACAAATGAACAAGGTTAAGCAACAGGGCAGTTTAGGCTGTTATGTCGTACTCTGAATTGCCTCAAAGTGAGGGTCACTATAGAAACGCTCAAAAGCCTCTGGACCGGATGACTCTTTGCGTCATTGTTTGACTGAGATCAAACCAGGATGTGTTGTTTGCACTGGAAAACAATGCATTTCTCCTCATAACCGCAGAGTGTGTTTAGTGTTTATGTGATTTCCTGTGCACAAGAAAGTAATGTTTGGCAAAAGAGAAAAATAATTACCTCCAAATATTTAGTTGTACTGGACAGGACTAGCCTTTAGGGCCAGGGGGATGTGCCAGAGCAAGGCCCATTTTTGCAGCAAAGATGGTCACTGAGTTTCTAAGCATAAGATATATAAGATTCACAGCAAGATGTGAAGTTGTGTTTAATAATTGTATATGTGCAAATCAACTACCTCTGTATAGAGAGTGAATGGAGCTTCAAGCTGAGCTACATCTCTGTGACAGTGTTACTATGGAGACCATGAGAAATCAAGTGAAAAATGCACTTGTATTTACATTTTTATTTTAAGCATTGTTGAATCAAAATGGTTAAAATTATGGCCTTTATATAAATAAACAATAATTAAATGTTTATTTTATATTGTAGAAATGTTTGAGCAAGGTTTCATCCAATGCTCTGATAAAGAGAGAGGGCTGCATCAGGGAGGGTAGATACAAACCTGAAATAAGCTGTCACATTTGGCTGTGCATGGCAACTTCCATAAAGTCTTTGACCAGTGCCTTTAGTTGGGATGGTGTTCATACATGCACAGTACATTAAAACTCAACACGTACTTATGACCATCTGAGCTAATGCACATCACTGACACAAAGCAGTAATCATACGTTATTATGGCCAAAGAGGGTGGTGCTCTATAAATTCTATAGTTACAGCACACATGAGCTCAACACACACCTCCTCATAGTGTCTCCACGTTTAACAACACACAGATCATAAGGATGTTCTCACGCTTCACTGCCTCTCACACAGCAAGAGGTGCATAAGTCAGGTTCACTGTGTGTATAGTGATGCAATTACCATCACATGGCTGACATTTATGTATGCGCCCAGTCTGTGCTCCTCATTTATTTTATGCTTAGATTTAGGATCATGCATGTACATTATTATTGTGTCTATGTGGTTTGCATACATCACACATGAATCACAATCCTGTTTATCATATGTACGTGAGCAGGAAATTGCTGTGGTACTTAGTGCAAACACAGAAAATAAGTCTCAAAACATACAATAAATACATAATGAAATATACATTATTGCACAGAAATAAAAAATATTCAAAAACACTTGGCTGGGCCCCAAAAGTGGGTCACCAAAGATTTTTGTTGGGCCTGTTGAGTTGTGATTATTTTGGCCAAAGAAAGTATGGGTCCCATATATGAAGTACATACTACTTGAACTGAACATAAATTAATCAGTGTAAAAATGCAGGTCACTGGTCACATACAAAACATCCCAATACTGTGCACCCACGTAATATTTGAGTTTATTTGGCTGGTTGACCCTTACTTGGCCTAGATCTGCCACATTGTTAGAAACACTAGCCTTGTGTCTGGAATAAGCCTATCAAAGTGGAAGCAAAAGTGTGTCTGCATAGTAACAGGGGAGCCGCACAGGGGTGTAGTAGCTGTCTGCTGTGCCAGTCTGCAGGGGGTCTGTTCCGACTCACTGGACACTGATATAATGTAAACAAGTCTACGCCAGCCAATAAGAAAGCACTCTGCAATACCCACCCATATTCTGATAGCACCCTCAACAACACAACCTCCAATGGTCATCCACAATGGAGTCGAGAAGCATACACACATCACATGAAGTACTAAATGACACACAGCAGACACATCCATGCCACTATCTGACCTCATTTTATTGGAAGTGCGTCTGAAGTGGGGGAGGCTCCTGCAGACGCAAATACATTAGTGATGGAGCCAGGTCTCAATGTACAGTAAAACTCAAGTGAAGAGATACAATTTGACCAGACTTTCATAATAATAATAATAATAATAATAATAATAATAATAATAATAATAATAATAATAATAATAATAATAATAATAATAATAATAATAATAGTAAAAGCTACAATACTTTGATGCCAACATCATTTTGCTCAAAATCTCTTTGGCCCTTTATATTCTCTGCCATGGAAATGTAATGTTTCCCACTGCACTGCTACACCTGTAATACAGAATATTGGCACATCCAGAAAATATATAGCTTGAAATCAAGATATATTGCTTGTCCTTTTGAAAATCCTTGTACTCTCACTGTCACTGTGTTTCTTTGGAAGGAAGCCATATTAAAATCCCAGTGCGGGCCACAGTATCCCATCGCCCTCTCTTGTCCTTGTCTGCTGTGAGGATGAGTGTCCCAAGACAGACGTGCAGGAACTAAAATTAATTGTTAATTAATGCTAGAGAGAAACAGTATTCTGGTGAGATTACATGAAGAAAAATAATCTTTGATGTTGTTTATCACGTTGTAAGAGTGGAATGTACTGTTATTAAAATCACGTGTTTATTATTTATTTAATTTTGTATCCCTCTAGGGGCTCAATGCGGCAAAAATAATAAAAATAAAAAACATTCTAATGTGTACTGATTTTCATTTTAAGCCTTTGTTTTATGCAGGATACTGTTTCTGAGGCAACCATCTCAGGCTCAGGTTATCCAGGCTTTGGACCAGCACAAAAACAGCAATATAGGGGCAATATAGAGTCACCAATTATGAGGGCAAAAACATAAAAAAGTCAAACCTATATGTAGCTGTAATGGTGCCAATAGTCTGGACACTAAATGAACACTCTGCTCTCTCCTGCACACCCATGCATTAGTCTGGGCTGGTGATTTACAGGCCTATACAAAGTAAAGGCAGCTCTGGGACAATAGACCTCAGGGTCAGATCCATTTTCATTTTACATCATATTTATACATAGCACAATGCAGATGGATTGATTCAGAGCCTCGATACATGAATAAATAACAACAGAGGCGCACCTGAGAGGCCCATATAGTCTTCAACGCACACCTCCATGTAAGCACACCAGGCAGCCAATACATCATGTAAAGTACCCATGTCATTGTACATTTCAGAAACATATTGGATCGGTAGAGTGCATCTCCTCAATACGCATGGTAATGAGCAGGGAAAGGAGAAAGATGCAAAGACATGCCTCTATGTTTCATATAATATCTTGGCAGGGGCTATATTCATCAATTCTTCTCAGCTTTTACTGCCTTTAAGGACTTGTAGGAGACTGGAGCTGATCAAGGCAACAATGGGCCTTAGGCAGGGA
Organism: Philypnodon macrostomus; assembly: GCA_036025475.1. Taxonomy (NCBI): domain Eukaryota; kingdom Metazoa; phylum Chordata; class Actinopteri; order Gobiiformes; family Eleotridae; genus Philypnodon; species Philypnodon macrostomus. The sequence continues at coordinate 10,159 of JAVQKC010122792.1, forward strand.
ACATCCTCGACCGAGTTAGTCACAGGGCTTACACATACAAAGACAGACAGCTCTCGCATTAATTTATAGGGGCAATTTACATTTACTAATTCCAAAATATGCAGGTCTTTGGGTGTGGTAAGGAGGCCAGAGTGAATACACAGGGAGGACATGGCGATTCCACACAGAGAGATTGTGTGTAGGCTGGCATAAGAGTTGAACCCACAACCTCTTTGCAGATGCACTAACTGCTCTGCCACCATGCCTCCGTGTCCGGTATAGTGTATAGAAAAACATCAAAATTGCCTTTTTCTTGGTGCTAACAGTTTTACAGTATACTAATATTGTTGGACTTACCAAGGGGAACATAGAGGGTTTTTGTGCACCAGCTTATCCAGCTTCTCTGTTTCCTCATCTATGTGTGCTGGATTAAGAAAATCCCAGCATGCTGAGTTGAGTGTATTGAAATATTCATGTGCCCAGACAGTGGCAGAGCATGTGTGGGTGCAGTCAGTCTAAAGATGGGATTGTTTTTTAGGACAAGCTCAATGTCTGTCTGGAGCTTCTTTCATCTCCAGGTGGGCCCACTACAGCCCACTGCATGCATGTATTACTGCCTCCTTGAAGTGAGCCGACCTTCGGACGCCCTCTGGTTTCCATAGCAGCGAGCTGGCTAGTCATGTAACATTAACATTAGCCGAGCTGAAGCGGGCAGCGGCGTGTTCAAAGCACCATTGATTTTGTGTCGTGTATTTATTCAAAACGGTCCACTTTCAATTAAACAAGAACGGTGCAGCTTTCTTAACTACAATAGGACTTGTAAATGAATTTAGCTCCTGATTTAAGGGGGTTGAAAGGCAAAGAAAATGCTGACTGTTCCTGTTTTGAATTTGCCACAGAAGTTATAACACTGGCAAAAGGAAGCTTTGGGGATTCTCCTATGCCCTTCTATTGTCCTCCTAAAGCTATAAACATGATAGAGAACTGCTTTAGAAAAAGGTCATTATTGGTGGTACAGTAAAGAATCCTTAGGGGCTCATTAATGCATTGATTTATAATTAAAGAGATCCCATTTTCAAAGAAGTGAAGCAAAGGGAATCAATCTGTACTGACTCAAACAAACTCATTTGATCTAAGACTATTTTAACACCCATCTCTCTTCATTGATTGCTTGCACACTGAATGTCTGTTGGGCTGAAAGACAGCTGGATTAACATTGTGGGGAGTCAGGGATCAGACAGAATAGACAAAGTAAGTAGATATACTGTAGATACGGGATTAGCATCCTCAACCTGCTATGTACACACCTTTTGTGAAAACAAGAGTGACCAATGCTGACATAAATAATACATATCTAGTGGTATTTAGCAGGTTAAGTCTTAATTGAGTTTAATTTTGATTCTGTTTTAGTCCTGGTCCTGGTTGGGGGACTGCATCTGGCCTGACCCTAGACCTGGACATGATTTAGAAATGAGTTAGACCAGGTATAGACCTAGTTTAGACCACTCACAAATATTTACATGAAAAATCTTTCATTATCTCATGACTTACTTTAGTTAATCAGTCCCTAAACTAAATATGTGCATTCAGCTCCCATCGACTTGTGTGAATGATTACTGCACAATTTGTAAGTAGAGCACTGGTGTATTTTTTTTGGTACAGGTCTGGCCCTCCCTGTTATCCTACGTCTCGCCTGTATTTAGCATCATCGGGATTTAGCATAATCAATTACAAAACCTGCTTCTCCCTGATCCTCCTTCGTCTGCTTCAACCCCTCTCCTGCTATACTGTATTCCAGCTTTCATTCAGCACACATGATTGAACGCCGTTCTCCTTTCATCCAATATGGAGACATTGTGACATTTTCAGCTGCCCTTTGTCCCCGGGCTGCTGCGGGACACCGATAAAAGATGCAACAAGCTCCGTCACACATCAACCTTTTGGGGTTTGGAATGAGAGAGAGATGAAAGTGGAAAGTGCTTCAAAAGCTCAGTGGAGTGGAGGAAGCAGAGAAGGGGAAAGGATGCTCTGGTGATATAAGAGAAGCAATTGTGCTCAATTCTGTCTGACAGTGGAGGACGAACCTCTGCATGTAGATGTGGTGTGGGTTTGTATGTGTACACTGCACTTCATGGCAATATATTACTAAATCTGTACCTAAGTACCTAAATGTATTACAACACTGTTTGGTTTTCCATATGAGTATATAAGATGTGATTTAGTGTAAATGCAGACTGGGTTTAGTCCTGGATTGGACTGACAGAGATGTAGTGTCAGCTATAGGAATACATGTTTTTTAATAAAACCCTTTTGTTCTCTATATGACATTACTATAAGCGTTTTTTCTATAACTACATATTAAAATTCTGGATAGACAGGCTTACCATATGGACTAAGCTCAGGGCCATTTCATGAGCATGAATAATGCAATGATTAGCCGGTCTGCTTCTTTACTGAACTTCATGTCCTGACACAAGACAAAATAGAGGAAGACACTAGCAATGAATGTAAACATTTCTATTAAATGCATTTATTTTTGAATGTTGTAATAGAATTGAACACATGCATCAGTTTGTTTTAAAGCCACATGCGCTAACCAACAGAAATAATAATAATCTTGCTCTACCCCAGTCTTTCTTGTTCTGTGTTATTTATAAATTGTTAGGCAGTACTTGCTGTAACTAATTAATTTCAGCACACATTTGTATGATGCAATGTAGGTCAAAATTAATAAAAATGTCAAAGAAATGATGTTGCAGACCTAGTCCTATCCCCTGAGGAAAATACTCTGAAGAAATAAACTCTGAGATTCAATCAGTCTGTTGTCATATGTGATGGACCTGCTCAACAATCATTTTCAAGATGGCATATGTAAATCTGTAGCACAATGCACATGGAGGGACCCCCCCCCCCCAGGTCCAAACATACAGTACATGTTATTCAAGCATTATTCTGATGGGAAAATGATATGTCAGCTGCCAGAGAGCAATTGAAATGTGTATGGTGAAGAAATATAAATGTGCAAATCTGTCATTTACACAATAGAGTTGATGGTGAGCATGTAAAAGATTGAGATGGCAGAAAATGTAGTTATTGGTTTGTAGCATGAATGATCTTGTAACAATACTTGCATTTTGTTAGCTAAATATATTGTGTCTTGACATGAACCAATATCACATGGCAATCCAAATTTTCTTAATAGTTTTTCAGAATTATGCTATAAGAATGCTATACTGACCACCCAGTTTTCCAAAATATAACAACAGATTGGTCAGTTCAAGTGGTTCAGTACATAGACTTTATTATTTCATATCCCATAGCAGTTGTATGATGTCATTGTTGTGCTGTCTTTCAATGTTACCCTGCTGACACAACATTGTAGTATTTACTTTTAGAAAAATCCTGACCCAAGCCTAAACGTGGCAGGTCATTGGAGTCTTTCAGTGGAGGGAGGAGGGCCTGCAGGCTGAAGGGTGGGTGCCTTGATATGAAGTGCTGCACAGCTTAAGACAAAAAAAGAAACACACACCCTCTGGGCTTTAGAGATCCCAACTGTTGATCCAGAGCCTGGGGTGGAGATTTATTTAATGGTTAAAAGCATGTGAAACATTATGGGTCAACAAGCACATGCAGAGGATACTTTACATTTCAGTATGTCAACAATTTAACCAAATGATGTTGAGTATCAGTCTATAGTTTAAAACCCTGAGTAGCAAATAATATTTAAATACTTTTATAATTTTACAGTAACAGTTGTATTGTTGGTGGATCAAATAAAAAATGACAAGTAAAAACTGCATGTAGGCTTCACACATTCTGCAACATAGGATTGATTCATTCAACGATTCTTTTACAACCACTATTGTTTGAATTAACGACTAAACTGATCTACACTAACATGTGTATTGCCGGATAAAGTTTGTTGTCTATATAATATGGTCGATATTGTATTACGAGGCAATCCCTGCACCAGTTACAGACATATTCTCTATCTCTATGGTGATTGCGATGGTTCAGTTCCCCAGTCGGGTTTAAAACCACTGATAATGGGATAATCCATCCTCATATCAGATTTGGGGAAAACTTCCACTCTTACACACATAAAACACGTGCGCACACACTTACAGAGACACAATGCAGTCATCACACCTGAGCCAGAATAGATGTGACAGGCCCCTCTTTCCTGTCTCACTAATGTGGATGAAGGAGTTTCTGGTGACTGGACGACCCTCATTTCTACACCATTGAAGAGCATCACGTACAGCTGCAGATGATGAAATGCACTGGATGGAGACGCAACTGTTCTTTTCACAGATGAGACCATCGTCAGAACAAAGGCTGTCAGTGATGAAAGGACGTGAACACCTGTTTAGGTTACAAAAGATTATTCAGAGGAAGAAAAAAATCATTGAATTAAATATTGTAAAATCAGATGCTTAAGTTACAATTTCAGAGTTAATAGTTTCAATCTATTACATACATTTGTCTTAGTAAGGCAGTCGGTTTATTTTGTATGTTTTTATGGAATGTTTCTGGATGTCATATTTACTTGCACTGATGCAAAACTGTTATGTGTGTGGTACTTGGTCTGGTGTATGGTCCTGTGGTCAGCAGGTTGGATTGTCCCAGAACACTCCGTTAAGTGGTGCTTTAGCAGAGGACAGACTGTTACCTCTGCTCCCTCAGTCCTGTACCATACTGCATGAATGTTGTGGCAGCATACATGGTACACGCTATTCTGCTGACGTGTGTGTTAGGTGTGTGTTTGAATGTAATGATGCAGTGAAGTGTTGTGTATGTGGGAGTGTGACACACCCACAGACAATGGGTCCGGAGACTGGACATATGGGCACAGAAAAGACTATCAGCCCACTGGCCTTGGCCCTGACTACCTCCCTGACAGGGTACAGTAAGTGCCAAATAAATGTGGCAATGTTTGGTGTTATACGACATGGTGTCTTGGAGTCTGGAGGTGAAATTGTTAAAAGGTGTCCAAAAACAAAAACAGAGGAGACATTGTGTGTGAAAGAGAAGGAGTTATTCTGGTCATGTTGAGAAGAATATGCACATGCTAATTGTAGCACGCACATACAATCAGACTTGACCATTTTAGCCATTGGCCATTAACCGTCTCCCTGTATTTTACATATATGGTCCTTAAAACATTTGTGCAGTGAGTGAAAAACTGTGTTGACCCTGTGACCATGGAGGAGATGGCATGAGCTGCCAGGCATTTATGGTGATGTTATTAGTCTAAATGCACATTAAATTGGTCACATCGACTAAGTACAAGATCCTCTTAGTTTTAGTCTTGTCTTGACCTTGTAACAGGATTCAGCTGACAATCAATCACGCTCACATTTCATGTGCTTGTCTCCTGCAGTACCCTGCACTCCTCTCGTGCTAGTGAGCCTGTCTGGTTAGTATTGATGAAAGAATGATTTCTTTAACCTTTTATACCTCAAACAGCAGAGGTCTCCTCCGTGGCTCCAGCATGGCCTTTGACACAGAAACACAGGCTACTAAAGATCAGTACATGTCATGTGTTTCTCTGAAAATATAAATAAGTAACATTGTATATTGCATTATTCACAAATGCGGTGGTTGAGACACAAGTGAGAAACGCAGGAAAATTTATTTTTAAAAGTACAATAATATCAGCGGAGCCAGTTGTAAAATCTTATCTCTGAAGCATTTTAGGCTTTCTCCCGGCTAATTAAAAGACTGTTTACTAAGCCTTGGACAGAGGCTTGGTCATTATGGTTGAGTGGGCTTGAGGGGAAGGAGTGAGGATGCTGCTGGTGCCAGAAACATTGTGCGTGGCCTGCTGCTCGCCCTGCACCCCTCACTGTTGATGCCAAACCCACTCAGACATGGAGGCCTGGGCCGGTCACTGTGCCAGAATCACCCCTGGGCTAGAGGCTACATTAACTAATTGCTCAGCAAAGCTTAGAGAACACAACAATATGAACAATAGGAGGAGGGTAATGTAATTAATGCATATATAAGTGAAAGATGCTAAAAACCAGAAAGACATGCAAACAGATCATGTTTACGGGGTTATTAAGCCCACAGCTTCAGGATAGGTCACTGGCCGTAGGACAATACAGTAGGAGCAAGAGCGTATGTTTGTGTGTGTGATGCATCACTGACATTACACACTTTAATAAATATAAGGATTATGTATTAATCCAATGATCAGTGTAAGAACCAAAGCACACACAAAGCTAAATAGATGCACAATGTCTCTGTATTTGCTGGAGGTCTCCCGTTGGCTGTGTTTCAGATGAGTCTCTATCTTTGCCCACGCTGCTGCCAGTGTGTAAAAGGACCTCCTTCAGCCTGCCAACCCCCTCCTCTCTCCCTCTGTCCAAATACACAAAGGACTTCCACTAAATGAATCGGGCAAACAAGTGTATGTATTGTTGCCTGCAGTTACATGGAATGACTGGATCTGGCTACTTTGTGAATAGTGAAGGCCCTTTGAAAGATTTGTGCTAAGTGCCTATGGAGAGTGTGGGCCGGTGTGTCTGAGCATGTGGGAGAGGGGACAAATAAGCAGGTGTTGCACCTACTTTTTTGTTTTTGTGCAATTCTATTTTTGTTAGTGTATCTCCATGACAACACAAAAACGTCAAGGCCAAACCACAAAAATACTATCAGCAGGAGTCAGTTGTAGTTATGTTTAAAAGTATTCTTGAAAAGACACAGACATCAAGTCTTATATATTATAGTGATAGTGACCCTGTATTGACGCTGACCACATGACCCCCTTGGCCTCCTCAGATTCACTGGTCTGCCTGATGCTACTCGTCTGGGCATCATCAACATCTATAGGCTATACGTGAGACAGACTGACCTCATTTAAGATGCCACAGGCGCATTAGGAATAAACTGGCCTTTATGTGTACATAGATGTAGTAACTACGTTGAACGGCTACAGCTAATCCCCTAACACGGTGTGCAGCGACTGTGAGGACCAACATGTCTACTTCCTTCCATTCTTTCAAGCGGAGCTCCTTTCCTGTGGACTGCTGCTCAAATAGATTTCCGTACCACTGAGCGAGCACGAGCATGACACAAATGTTGACTGATCCCTGCAGTAGCCATTGTCCTTCTCCACATCTGGACTGGTACAACAAAGTGTCATAAATGGTGAATAGCACATTTGTATGCGTGTGGATGTCTGCTCTTTTATGTGAACTGTAATTATGGTCATTATTTTTAATACACTAATAAAATGACCTTAAAGCTATCAAAGGCGGTACATGTATTTGATAAATGATGCTTAGTGGATGCACTTTACATAAACATACTTTTCACATACTGGGGTGGTGTGGCTCAGGTGGTCAAACAGTCCTGTAATAACTGTTAGCTAGTTCATATTAACATTTCTTCCACCTCTACTGACCATGTTAGTGTGATTGACAGTTGCTCAGGTGGTACAGCAGGGTGTGTGCTTTTGGGTCCTTGTCCAAGACACTTCACCCACCTGGCCTGAATGTATGATGATTATGTTTGTGTGATTGACAATGTGTTATTACGTTCAAATAGGCTGTAGCATGTAGAATTGCTGCCACTTCTTTGTCATTTTGATAGCTACCACAACCATGAATATACTGTGTTAGATTTAAACTTGAAATTGTAAAACAGTAAAATGCAAAACCTTGAGGCCTTGGAAAGCCATTAAAAGCTGGAAATGTAATTTATTGTGTTCTTTTTTTTTTTTTACCTGACATTAAAAAGTAAGTAAGATTCAAACCATTCTACAATTTCCTTCATTCAGTACAGAACAGACATTTCCATGACCTCAGTGACTAATTGTACTCTTTGCATCTTGATCATGGAGCCCTCTGTGCCACTGCCTCCACAACTGTGCAGATTTCTTCTTTGAAATGTTCCAATAATGACACATAATCACATCGAGATTTGGCCAAAAGAAGAGTAAATTGCTGTGGTGTAAACTGTACGGTCAGTAATTATAGGGGATCTGTGAATACAAGTAATGGCTTCATAAATATCCCGAGATAGCAGAGACAGAACGAGTGAAGAAACCAGTGAATCATGTGGTCATTTGTGCAATATATGGTGCACAAAACACACTTTATTTGTAAAAAAAAACCAACAATTTGTATGTATTTTGCAAATGGGAAACAGTCAAATGATGTGTGATTACTGAGTACATTATCTAAAGGTTTGCTCAAGAAATTTCAGGTGGCCAATTAAATCTGGTAAAGTCACTTATACATGTCATGTCATGAGTGTTTCTTAGAACTTTTGCCTATGGCTAGCACTCCCTTCTTTGTTACACTTTTCTATGGTTTCATTCCAAGGAGTGCCTGCTTTGCTTTTTCAATTGATTTATCGCACCCCGAGCACACACTTCTGAACTGGCTGTAAAAGTGTCTCCCTAAATGCGCTGAACTGGTTCCACTACTTTCTAGTTCTCTGCTTCACAGCTGCAAACTACTGATTAAAGTGTTGAAATCATGTTCATCTTATTAGCAGTAAATCGTGTTTTATTAACCAGAGCCTAGTCCTAAAGCCCTAGAAAGAAGTATTTATTGGTCATTATTATACCTGACTGTATTAATAATAATAATAAATAAATACATAAATACATAATATTATTATTAATAATATTGTTAGGATTATTGTTAATATTAAATAATAATAATAATGATAGTAATATTATTTTTATTAATACTATTGCTATTATTATTATTCATCTGACATTTACATATAAAGGTAGGGGTTAATATAGTTAACCCTGTACCACACTGTGTAAATTATTAAAATAGATCAAGAAGTCCCACATTAGCAGCAGAGAAAACACGTAAATGCTGCACACCTGTCACTTGACGGAGGCCATTTCAGGGCATACTAGTATAACACTTCCACACTGAGAAAGTTTACCATTACGCAATATGGAAAAGTGTACAGATGTTGCATCAGCTGTGCACTTATTTAAGAATGCACTGAAATACACCAACAGAGCTAGGTCATGTAGCACTAACAGGTGCTAGTGGCTTATATCAGAGAGAAGACATCTGTTCATATTTACCTACACACATTTTCCACTGAGTAACTGTCACTGTGCACACTTCCTATGTGAAAGTTTAAAGAACAACTTGTTTCACTGTCGGGATAATTACGCTCTTTTGCAATATGTGGAGGTCTAGGCCTGTCCATAGGCGTCAGTAGGATATGACTGGACATGCGTCATGAGACAGATTCTATGAGGAAGACTCAACCGTATGAATATGTACTAGTCACAAAAAGTTAGGGATATCTGACATGTTTTGAAATTCTGTTGAAAATTACACAATGCTCCAAAAAAGGCAAGGTAATCAATAAAGCACTTCCCCCACATTCATGATATACATCATTTCACTGCAGCATGAACATTTGTTTATCAAAATCAAATACACTTATATGTGTCTAACCAGGAAATAGATTGATATATAAATTTGAACTCACATCAATCTGTCTCTGTGATGATCTCCCCATTCAGTGGTTCTTTGGGGTCAGCGGTCACATTTGCAGTTTAATGCCCTGTTCTTGGTCTCCTGAGTTGCACGCTTGTGAGGAATGAGGGTGTGAACAACTCCCAGGGCATCCTGTCTCTTTCCAATTCATCCTCAAAGATTCACACTGTGTGACCTTTTAGTGCCTATAGCCGTCTGTCTGTCTATCCACACTTTCATAAATTATACTCTCAAAGCATAGCACATGAGAGAAATATGAGTGTGGGTGTGTGCAAATAATAATTGTATGCATCAGATATACACTATAAAGGTCAAATAGATGTCATTGATGCAAAGTATACCTCACAACGGCAAAACAAAGAGCAATTCTGCAATATTTGTAATACAACTACTGAATACAATCATAGTCATGTAGTGTTGTTGAGCCAATGTAATTAGACAAACGGTGGTCAAAGAGTAAAACACTGACTGACCATGAGGAGGTGGACTGGAGAAGACAGTGGTATACAGTTTTGTGACAGCTGAGGCTGTTTGTGGAAACCTGAGAAGCACAAGATAGGATCACGTCTCCAAACAAGGGAGTTCACTGCAACAGGTGACACAGCCTGCCTGGGCACTTTCTATATTATCACTTCACTAGTAACTGCAATAAACTCAGCTCTTATCTGATGTTAAAACAATAAGGGCAAACAGAACAAACAGGAAATTGTCATTTGCAGAGGTGGGTAGTACTCAGTTCCATTTACTTGAGTAACCTTTTAAATAAATGGTACTCCATAGAGTAGCTTTACTGCACAATACTTTTTACTTTTACTTGAGTAATACTGTTTTGAACTAACTGTACTGTGTAAGAGTACTTTTACCACCTCTGTGTGTCATGTAAGAACAGCTTTATGGGAAAAATGTGATGATGTGGAAATTCTGTTCCTAGTGCCTTAATCTCTGGAAAATATCAAAATCTGTTTATTATATTTTTATTTTTTTGACAGATTACCACAAAATTAAACTGATAATCTGACATTACGCTCAAACAGTTACTCAGGACTTGAGTAGTTTTTTCACCAGTACTTTTCTACTCTTACTCCAGTAATTATGTGAATGGGTACTTTTTACTTTTACTTGAGTAACATTATTTTGAAGGTTATTTTGAACGGTACTCTTACTTGACTAAAATAATTGGCTACTCTACCCACCTCTGGTCATTTGTCCAAACACAAACATCTTACATGGCAAAAACAGCATATATCTACAGTGACATACAAGCCTTAAAACAGTGTGGGTCAGGTGAACAGTGAATTGGCTGTACTGACAAATGTATGTATGTTTAATTCTGACAGTGTACAATGAAATGTTCATCATATACGTTTTTACCCTAACACACGTATCGTAGAGTAGGACCATAGAGCCCTAGATAAAGATCCAGGGCAGTTTGGTGGAGTCAGGGGTGTTGTTGACATGCAGGGTGGATGTCTATACTTCTTTGTCTGTCCCATCTGTCTGGGTTTATCTCCTCTTACCACCCCCCTGGCCCGGGACCCCCACCCTCTCTCTGCGGCCCTCCCCCCCAGAGCTGCAGCCCCTTCATTGTGGCCTGGTCAGTCCCTCCCCACACGCTGGCAGGCGACCAGGCAGCTACCACCCACAGCAACTGGTGGCATTGTTCACACGCATATGTGCACAGTTGGCTGCAGTCTACCGGGCCTGTGATCATAGAGAATATGAGCATCTGCTGGCACCAGATACTCACTGGACCGGTAAACACAGAGGGATTGGAATTCTGTTTGAATTCACTTGTTTACCTGCATACTCAAATACACAGATTTGAGTTTATGCAGTTGGCCTCTGGACTGATGATTATTTAGAGACAGATATATTTAACCAGGAGTGTTGTAATTTGTATTAGTGAGTAGTTTTTGTTTGGTAGACTGAAGTAGTATTTCTGTTATATTGTAGGTTCATAAAGACTTTATACCATGTACCACCTAGAGCAATATTTGACTCTCCATATCGTTGTAACCAATGACTGTCAGGGGTACACCATCTAAAAGCAAGAACTAAACCCGAATTAAGCAGTGAAAACAAACATCTGTCTCTAAATTAAAGTAAATAGATGCCAGTAGTATGTGTACCACAGTCTGAGAACCACTGCTCCAGGATGAAACAGGAATTCCCCCTGTCCTTTCAATAAATGTATATCATTTGCTGTTGTTGGTAGCTCCTCCCTTCCCTCTAACAGCATCACATAAGCCATAAACAAAGCTGCGGCACACAGGGGAGATAAACAGTACTTTGGATGACATCAAAGATGTCCTTGTGTCGATGTGTGAGGAGTGTTTACTGCTTCTGTTTGAACAGGTTTGTTGTGGGCATAAACCATACAGAGCCTTTTGTTTGGCTCACACTGAAGGTTGATAAAAATAAAGAAATAAAAACAAAATCTGGCTCAGTGCTGACATCTCAAAACTCACGTCATAGAGAAACACCGACATGATAACGCTCACGTACGGTACATGTCGATTCATGTGTCCTCAGCCATTTGCACGGCACACTTGTGAGTATAAACATTTAGTAACAGTATGCTAAACCAAAGAGCAAAGCGTCCACTCGCATCCACCCCATTATATAAATGAATCAAAAAGCCGTCAAATCAAGCAGCTTACACGTTGTATACTCACAGCAACAACTGAAATTGCCTTGGAATACTGTGGTGTTGTTGGTAATGGCGGTCGCAAATGAAGAATTTCATGGGCCCCAAGCAAGGGTCACCACTCACCCACAAGGTCAACAACCAGCTGACAACCACTCCCCCAAAAGAGGACAGAAGATGTACACATAAAAACATGTTTTAAATAGTACAAATCACTAGATGCAATGCAACACTATCATTAGAGGTTACATTTACTCAGTTAAATTTACTCAGTTACTTTTTAAATGCATTGTACTCCATAGAGTAGCTTTACTGCACAATACTTTTTACTTTTACTTGAGTAATCATATTTTGAAGTAACTGTACTCTTACTTGAGTCAAATCTTGTAAATCTAGAAAGAGTAAGAGTACTTTTACCACCTCTGTGTGTCATGTAAGAACAGCTTTGTGTGAAATAATTTAATTTTTTAAAATATTATTTACGTTC